>APFE031065778.1:16424-102516 GCA_000404065.3 Pinus taeda
TCCTAGTGATAAATGAGAAATGTCTCCCTTACCCATTAGATTGAGAATATCAATCCACTCATCTCTAATTGATTTCAATAAGAGAGCTTTCAAAGTTTCCTCAACCAGATTATTATTTTTTTCCCTTTTTACATTGTAAGCAAATCTTTCAACGAAATCTTCAAGATTTTCATATTCTTTTTTTGTCATTTTAAAGACTTCATATTTAATGTTTTGGGGCATACAGTAATCCTTATATTTCTCCAAGAGTTAAGTTTTCAATTGTTCCCATGTTCTTATGGAGTTTATTCCTAAAGCCATAAACCATTTTAATGTTGCATCTTTAAGGGCTACAGGGAATAATTTCAACTTTTGAGCATCATGTAGATAATCATATGATCTACACAAGACTTCAAATTCAAATAGAAATGTCTCAAGATCTTCACTCCTTAATCATGAAAGTTTGGAAGGATAGAGGGTGAGATATTTTTCATTTTTACAATTGTATCTTCATCAAGGGTTGGAAATCCAAAAGGTTCTAGATTTATATTCTCTCCTCATCCTCTTGATCCATCTCTTCCACCTCCTCTTCCACCTTTTCTTCCTCCTCCAATCCTAGGTTGTTCACCTTTTAAATTATGTACCTCTCCTTCCCCTTCTCCAACCATTGTAGATTCTTAAGAACTAATATAAGGTTCTGATTTTGGTTCTAAGATTGGGTTTTCAACCTCCTCTAGTTCCTCTAGTTCTTCTATCAATGGTTTGAAGTAGGTTTATTCTTCCTCTTATTCAATAGGAACTTCCAACTCTTGAGCTAGAATTTGTGCTCCAATTGAAGAAAGGAAAGTTATTCTTATTGTTGGGGATATTGGATCTTCTTCAATTATGGCTTTTGTTGATGAAGTTGGTGAATCTCTAGGTTGGATTTCAGATCTTAATACCTAAGTAAGTCTATGTTTTCCTTCTATGGATGGAATTCAAGTTTGTGTGGGTGGTTTGGCACTACGAGATTGTGGTGGACTAAGTGATGTTGTTGGAATTAATCTCTTTCCTCTACCTACAAATCTACCCCTAGAGTCTATTTCCCTATGCATATCATCTTTCTATTTATTTATTTAAAAGAAATCAAGACTTTTATTTACACTTCCCATGCAACAACACCAAAATTTTTAGTCAATTCAATGTTCTTAAATTTCTTACATAAATTATCTACTAGAGTTGGTAAACTTGTGAAGTGCAAGTGCACTATATATGCTAGAATCCTTTTTGAGTTTATTAAGATGATGATCATGTATGTTTTAAGGATTTTATTTATTCCTATGTTCCTAATGAAAACTGAAGATTCACAATTAAATTCCTACAATCAACTCTTAAAAAGGAAAGCAAGACAAACTATCATGATCCTATTTAACTGACTATTGTTAGTTTGAAAAGAGATATGCAAGGTGATGGAAAAGAAAAACTACTTTGTAAATTATGTGAATACTTTTTAAAGATAAATTGTGTTTTTGAAAAGGACTAAAAAGAAAGTTATTCTAGAATCTATAACTAAACTACTTATGTTCTAGAAAGACAATTATTTCTGCTCTAAAAATAATATCTTATATTCAAGAATAAATTTATAAGGCAATCTATGTTAAGATCTACACACACTACAATGAACAATTCTATTTGAAATAATAAATCAAAAACAAAATGAATGTGATCCGATCAAATGTAATTTCTATGGAAAGAAGAGGGTTATGTACATAGTCCTATTTATAAAGCATACAAATGACTTTGAAATTGACAGATAACAAATGAAAGATTGTAAACAAATAATTACAAACAAATTGAAGCTGCAATAATGTAATTATGGAAATAACGAAAGCAAAATGAATTGAGCTAGAAATAAAAGAAATAACCTCGAATGACCATAGGGGCCCTCCACAAAACAACAGGTTTTAGGACTTTAGTTCAATAGCTAATTGTGCATGAGATTGACAATAATACTTCTTCAATTAAAAAGAATAGAGTGATGAAACTTCAAACTATTAATTAATGACTATATATATTTGTCCTCACTTCTTGTTTATCTATCTATTCTATATATATATATATATATATATATTATATATATATATATATATATATATATATATATTTGTGCTCAACAGATTAATAATTTTATGCCTTAAAAACATAAAAAGAACCCTACTCTGAATTATAATCTTTTAACGGAGAAATAATGTTTGTCGATGATTTTCTATTTGGAAAGAAACTCAGAGAGTCATGATCTATTTGGACTCTCGTTGCTCTGTTTATCCACATATTGACCTGCTTCTTTGACCATGCCACTGGGTGATTTCCTTGATTATTTGGCTTGGGAAAATAGGAGGAGGTCCATGAGGAGCTCAATCCCCATCTGACCATGTGATTCTTTGCTTGGCTGGCATACTAGAATTTCGCAAACCATGGAGATAGTTGTGGAATCAGGAAACAACTGCAGAATCGTGTTAATTCTATAGCTATTAGAATATTTTAACTTAATAATAAGGCACATTAATAAATATGAAAAATAAGACATCTGAGTACCTTACCATGTCAAAATATATAGTTTTATTGTTTATTTGAGTTGATACCAGTGATAAAAAGAGGAAAAATGGATGGAAATGGTGTCAAAAACAAAACAGTCATGACACTCTACACATATGTCAAACCATCATAAAGGATATATTGAACCATCATAGAGCATGTACCAAACCACCATAAGAAAATACGAAACCACCATGTCAAGCTGATTTTGCTCAGCCAATAAACAAGGAAGGATACATGGCCCACATCTGATCCAACATCTCCCATATATCTTCATCGGGCCCAAAGTGCTTCCATTGCACTTTAACTTGCTCGATTGCCTAGTTTCGGAGCATGGGAACCTTTTTTTGTAATATACACTGAGGCTTCGACTGGAATTCTCCATCTGGTTCCACCTACAATACAAACCAGTCAATTACATGATCAACATATTTATTATACTTCTTAAGCAAATATACATGGAAAATATCGTGGAATTTCACTGTCGGAGGCAATGCAACTCGATAGGCTACTGACCCAATCCTCTCAATTATACTGAAGGTTCCACAAAATCATTGTGCCAGCTTGCCACATGATCTAATCCACAAGGAGATCATCTTCAGTTTGATGAACAAGTACACATGTTCCCCAACCTAGAACTCCTTGAACAACCTGTTCCTATCTACATAACTCTTTTGTCTATCTTGTCTTGCCTTCAGATTTTTCTTGATCACTTGCATCTCTTGTTACACGTCTACCAATGTAACTGGTCCAATCAATAATCTGCTAACTGGATCACTCCAACTAATGTGAGTGTTACAACTCTGCCCATATAATGCCTCAAAAGGACTCATCCACAATGAATCCTGGTAACCATTTTTGTATGCGAACTCGACCAAATGAAGATACTCTTCCCACTTCCATTGTTGATGCATCACATAGATCCTCAACATGTCCTCCAATATCTTGTTGACACTCTCTATATTTCCATCTATCTATGGATGATAAGCTATGCTAAAGGCCAACTATGTGCCCAAACCTGCAAATAACACTTTCCAAAACTTGGAAGTAAACTTTTCATCCTTGTCTGACACAATATTCTTCGAAACACCATGTATTCTAACCACATCTCTGGTGAATACCTATGTCACATCACTAGATGAGAACATAGGCTTCACCGGAATGAAGTGTGCAACCTTTGTTAACTTGTCCACAATGACCATAATGGAATCATGTTACTTCACTATATTCAGAAACCCTGTGATGAAGTCCATGGAAATGACCTCCCATTTCCATTCTAGTATCGCAATCAATTATAGCAGTTCACCTGGATGTTTACACTCTGCCTTCACTCACTGGAAATCAAAGCATCTAGCCACAAACTCTTCTACATCCATCTTCAAATTCGGCCAATAGTAATACCTCTTCATCGTTGTCAGTGTCTTTGAAAAACCTAGGTGACCTGAATATGGTTTCGCATGAAACTCCCTCATGATCACCTTCCTGAGCTCATTTCTATCTAGTACATATGTCCTGTCCTGGAACCTAACCAACTATCTGTTGTAAGACAACAGTCCATGCCCTGTGCACTTGCACTTATACCTGTACCTATACATATATTGCCACCAATAGTTGTACCACTACATGTACCTGTACCTACATATATATGTGTACTTATATCATGACCTGTACCTGTACCTATACTATCACCCTTCTGCATCCTGTGCACATCATCATATACCTGACATCATGCTGTCTTGCCTACAAGATCCTATCCTGTAAGTCCGTCCCATAGGAGCTCAAAACTGCCAAGTGATGTACCTATACCCGTCTACTAAGAGCATATGGCACCTTATTCTCTTTACCTTTCATGTACTTGATCTCGAAATCAAACTCGTTGATCATGGCCAAACATCTAGCCTACCTAGTGTTTAGATTCAGCTGGTCAAACAAATACCTTAACCTAATGTGATCACTCATAAGCAAAAGCTGCCTACCAACAAGATAGTGCCTCCACATCTTTAGTGCATATATAATTGCTGCTAACTTAAGATCATGTGTCGGGTATTTCTGCTCATGCTCGTTTAGTTTCTAGGGCTCATGACATACCACCTATCCATCTTGCATCAGGAGTCAACCAAGCTCTCTCTTGCAAGCATATGTGCATACCACAAAATCTTTGTCTGAATCTACAATATGTAGTACTATTGCATGTGTCGACAACTTATTAAGGTGCTTAGAGCTAGCTTCACACTCCTTTTTCCATTCAAACTTCTTACCTTTCCTATGCAAGGATGAAATGGGATAAGAAATTTGTGAGAAGTTCTTAATGAACCTCCTATAATATCATACCAGACCCATGAAAGATCTCACCTCATCCACACCCTTAGGAGATACCCACTCCATGATGGCCCTTATCTTCTCTGGATCTACTAAAATTCATACCTTGGAGATGACATGTTCCAAGTAGTGCACCTCATTCTGAAAGAAACTACACTTTCTGAGCTTAGCATACAGCTGATGCTCCCTCAACAACCTCAACACTACTGCTAAATGCTTAGCATGCTCTTTGTAATTTTTAGAATATACCAATATATCGTCAATGAACACAATAACAAACTTATCCAAATAAGGATGCAACAAACTATTCATAAAACACATGAATGTAGCTCGATCATTAGTTAAACCAAATGGAACAAAACAAACTCATAATGCCCATACTTGGTACTGAACATAGTCTTATAAATGTCCTCCTCTTTGATGTGTACCTGATGATATCTAGATCTCAAGTCAATCTTTGAGAACAATGTTGCTCCCTTCAGTTGATCGAACAAGTCATCATTCCTTGACAAAGGATACTTTTTCTTCATAACCACTTTGTTCAAAAGCCTATAATCAATGCATAATCTAAGAGTACCATATTTCTTCCTCACAAACAATACCGGTGCACCCCAAGGTGATACACTTGGCCTAATGTACCCCTTGTCCAACATTTCCTTCAGCTACAAATTTAACTCAACTAAGTCAGGTTTGCTCATCCTGTAAGGTGCTTTGGATGTTGGAGTTGCCCCTGGTAGTAACTCAATCGAAAAGTCTACCTCCCTTTGAGGTGGAAACTCTATAATGTCCTTAGGGAATACATCTTGAAACTGTTTCAACATTGGGTATCTACGCAATACATCTACATCCTCAACCTCCTTACCCTTATCACTAGGAATGTGTACTAAAAATTTCTTGCACCCTTTCCTGTAGCTACACTTTTCTTGCATAGTTGTCACCAACCTAACTAATGTTGATTTATTCTTACCTTGCAAGACTCTTGGTTCTCCATTGTCATCAACACACTCAATAGCTTTTCCATAGTAGTCAACCTTGGTTCTATGTAGGTATAACCAATCCATGCCCAAAAACATATTGTATGATCCCAATGGTAACACATTCAAATGTGTTGTGGTAGGCATACCATTTAAATCAAATGCGCAAGATCTTACCCAATGATGAACTCGCTTCTTTGTACTTGTAGCCAACTGCACTAACCAAGATTCTACATGCAATTCCTTATGAAAACCACACTTATCCACCAGGTCAAGACTAACATAGCTATAATTAGATCCAGGGTCAATCAAAATAGAAATAACTTTATCGCAAAGCTTACCGTTGTTGGATAGGGTCCCCCTAGGTCAAAGTTTGTCAAAGTTTTGTAAAGAACCTGCATTTTGAGGAGTGAAAAGCGATTTGCGTGGTATTTTAGAAGTCATAGGGTATTTAGGAAGGGTGAAAGCCCCTTATTGTGTAAAAGGATGGGATTAATTTGCATATTTTGTGTTTCACCCATGGTTTGCAAGCCATGGTATTGTAAGAGGAAAAATATATATAAAGGGTTGTATTAGTAAGTGAAATGTCATTCATTGATTCAATTGCTTGTATTTTCAGTCTATAATTGTCATATAATTATGTGTTAGAGAGAAGGGGAAGTCTCCTACAACTGTGTGTGCAGAGACATTGGTAAGTCTGTAGCTATTTGGGTAGGCCCCTGCATCTGTGTTCACAGGGTCAAAAGGATTGTAATTGTGAAGATCTGAAGATAATAAACAAGATTTTGATGGCATATCTCTATACTTACATGTTGTTCTTTGTTTTATGCAATTATTGTTTACTTATCTATTGTGCAAGTAAAAGATAAAGTCAGAATTGATGTATGAATGTTTTTACAGTTAATTAGAGTTAAGATCGTTGATTTATGCATAGTAAATAGGGTTTTAGATATGTGAATTAGTCCTTTTGTGAATAGATTGGAATCCGTATAATATTAAGTAAGATAGCATACCAGAGGAATAGATTTGTAAGTAAGACTAAGTCAAGATCCACACTCCATATCCTTCTAGATATGGAAACTTGGTTCTAGCATCCCCCATTATCGCCTAGGGTGAGACTGCGGTCTACGCGAGTAGATCATCGCCAAAAAGACCAGTGGTATAGGGTTTTGTTGGTTAGCGTAGCTAACTGTGAACCTGGGTCTGAGCCCCTCAAGCCAAAAAATGGTTCTATTGCTAGGACAATGATCTGCCTGAGGGATACGTGATGTGGCATCCGGCCCAAAAAGAGATTCGATATTGGGTCGATCTAAAGTGGCATGAATTTGCAACACAATAGAGTAGAAATCCATGTCTGTCAATAGAAATGTAGTTCTAGAGGTATATCTATACATAATAGCATGAGATCTTTTTCGCATCTCTCGCTAATGAGTTGCACGAATGGCTTTCAAAACTAGCTGGACAGAAGACCTGTTGGAAGCGCGACAAGCCTACTCCGTGGACCCCAGAGCTTCTTCAGTGACTCAAGGAGATTGAAAATAAGATCACAAGAGTTTTTGATTACTTGATCGATAATGTTCTCGGAGGATTTATTATTGAATTCACTATTGACACATCGGTATCATAGAGTGAAGTTGAGTGTTGGTTTTTTAAGGGTCCAAGAGGTAAGTATTAGAATTCCTTAAAGCTTTGGATTAAGATGTTATTATGTGAAAATGGCGTATTACATATGGAAGAGGATTGATTTTTTAAGGAAACAAGACTGGATCTATAGGGAGAGGAAAGAGATTCAGAATAGACTACGATAATTTCGCTGAAACTATTTACAGTCTGTTATTGGGTGAATCGGAAAGCGAAGAAGAAAGAAGAAAACCTAGTACACCTAGAGGTGCGTCACACTTAGATAATAAAGGAACTTCTAGGATTCTCGGGACTCCCCATCCATCGACTCCATCTCCCCCTTCATCTCCACCTAATACACCTACACTTGCACCTCAACCTCCACCTCCACTTCCCCCATTTAATATGGCTAACGTAGTAAAGATGCTTGCTTTTAGTGGTCAGGGATCAGAGGATCCCGAGAAATTTTAGTTCGTTGTCGAAGCTGTATGAAAAGAACAACAAATCAATGATGAGGATATGAAGAAATATCAGCTTTTCATAGCATTGCAGTATAGAGCATTGTAATGATATATTAAGTACAGTACAACAAATCTAACTGCTTCGCTAGCTAAGACAAAGAAAGCTCCGAACATTGAATTCAAGAAACTAAAGTCGCAGTCATAGTGCATTACAAAGATAAAAAAGATCAAGAAAGTAGTCAATGAAACTTCCTAGGAATTAGATCAGAGATTAAAATGTTTGTTGGGACAAGTCAACTTTAGATCTTAGATGAGAAACACAAAAAGTGGTATATAGTTGTGTTGTTACTACATCTCATATTACCGATATTGCAACAAAAGATCGCATCGCAAGTTGAGGCATTTGAAATTGCGATGAAGCTAGAAGCATTGCCAATATAGGATAATTACATAGGATTTCAGCATATACAAACCTAGTTAACGAGATTACATATGGAGCTACAATATTTGAAGAAGGGAAAACAAGTTTTGCCTGATATGCGCTCAGACGTTTGGTGCATAAAGCATAAAGTGGAAGGTCACTATAAGGACTAGTGTCCTATCTATCATGATTAATTGGTTGTTGGAGGTCCTAATCCTCTAAAACTGGAACCTAATGTTGGACCAAGTATTGGATCAAGTGTTTGGTGTAGTATTTTCTGAGTTGCAGGCTAGCACCCAGCTGATCATTGTTATTTGTTACAGAAGTATGTGCAAATGCCAAAGTAGTTATTTTGTAACTTCTGCCAGTTAGTAGGACATGAAAAAATAAATTGTCACAGCTATGATTTGATGATAGAGAAAACTACGGCATACATAATGCAATTTGAAGGTTATGCGCAGGAAGATCATGGTTCACCTGTGGCTCGTGGAGGATTTCAGGGTCGAGGACGAGGTCAAGTAGGGGGCGTTGGATGAGGTCAGGGTTATATTATATGTTATAACTATGGAGAAGCTGTACATTTTACGCGAGATTGTTAGAACCCTACTAACCCTTCTTGTAAGTATTGTAGACAATTCGACCATGTAATAGAGGATTGTCCTGTTTTGATGGCTAAAATGCAAGAAAAGAAGAATCAGCAACCTATGCAGAACTTGCAAATGATGAGGGTTGAACCACGTGAAGATGATCTACATGTTAACATAGTGACATGAAGTGGAACAACTACATGAGAAGATAAAATAGAAGGAAAAAAGGTTATGGCAGATACATTTGTTGGGAAGGATGGAGAAAAGAATATCAGGTTCAATATGCAGAGGGAGAAGGGAACCTTCATGGAAACAAAGAAGAATTTCATGGACCCAGGAGCTTCGACATCGAATACACTAGAACCATGGAAGAATAATCCTAAAATGACTATTGTGACAGAGAACCCTGATCCAACCATTCTGAATTCCTTTCTACAGACATGTATGAAGTTGTTAAGGGATCAAAAAGTAGTGGAAGGATTGCAAGAACTAATTGACAACCACGCTGGTAAAGAGAAGCTTCAGAATCTTGTAGAAATAGTAAAATAATCCAAGGTAAAAGTCAAAATATTTAAATTCTAGTTGGAAATGCAGATCATGGAGTTGCAGATGAGCCTGCAGCCGACAACTCCACCAGAGGTTCCTGAACAACACATAGTGGATATCAAGGCTACTATGGAAGATATAGCTACGACAGTCAAGGACTATAGCCAGATCTTCGAAGAAACTATGGATATATGGGCCTCGATGTAGGAGGAACAACATGTACATAACATATAGGACAAGATTTGTGACAAACAACAACAGTTTGATGAAACTAAAGTGATGGCACGGACCATAGCACCTATGCAACGATTTTCCCCTCTCCAAGAGGGAAATGTTTTGTAGGGATAGATCAATGAGCTCCGATGAAAGGAGCATATTATTTCAGTAAGAATGACACCATGTGACCAGGAATCCATTTAACTCTCACAAATTGTGGAGAAAAAGCTTAAGAACATCAAGTAGATGCAAAGAACCATCAGTCTGGTGACAGTAAGGCTGACGACAAAGAAGTTGTTCGAGGAAGTATGATAGGTTACTAGTGCACAGAGATAGTTCAGAATTTAAAAGATGCATACAATAGTCTTAAAGCAAAGATTCATGACATACCAACTGAGTGACTTGGGAAGAGTCAGATCTTTGTGTTGGGGGCCTGTTGGGTAGGGTCCCCCTAGGTCAAAGTTTGTCAAAGTTTTTTAAAGAACTTGCATTTTGAGAAGTAGAAATCACTTCGCGCAGTGTTTTAGGAGTCATAGGGGCTTTAGGGCAGGTCAAAAGCCCCTTATTTTGGAAAGGATGGGATTAATTTGCATATTTTGAGTTCCACCCGTATTGTAAGAGGAAAAAGATATATAAAGGGTTGTATTAGTAAGTGAAAGGTCATTGATTGATTCAATTTCATATGTTTTGAGTTTGTAATTGTCATATATTTTTGTGTTAGAGCAAAGGGAAAGGCTCCTACATATCTAAGCGCGAAGACCTTGGTAAGTCTGCAACTGTGTGCACAGGCCCTTACAGCTGTGTGTCCAGGGTTATAAGGGTTGTAATTGTGAATATCTGAAGATAATAAAGAATATTTTGAAGGAAGATCTGTGTACTTACATGTTGTTATTTGTTTTTTGCAATTATTGTTTACTTTTGTGTTGCGCAAGTAAACTATAGTGTCATGACTGGTGTATGAATATTGTTACAGTTAATTACTATTAAGATCAATTGATCTATGCACAATAAATAGGGTTTTAGATCTCCAAATTAGTCATTTTGTATGAATAGATCGGATTCGGTATAATATTAAGTAAGATTGCGTAGTGCAAGAATAGATCTATATGTAAGACTAAGTCAAGATGCACACTCTATGTTGTTATGGATGTGGAAACCTAGTTCTAACTTCCACCAATATTGCCTCAGGTGGGATTGTGGTATGCGCAAGAAAATCATTGTCGAATGGGCCGATGGTATAGGGTTTTGTTGGTTAGTGCAGCTAACTCTAAACCTGGGTCTGAGCCCCTCAAGCCAACAACTATCCATCTCAATGATAGATGCCTATTTTTATGCTTTCCTGTTGTCCATTGTTGCATAGATACATGGAATACTCTAGCCAACATCCCCAGCAGTCTGCACCTCCTGTGCACTGTATACCTTAGGCCTTCCACCCTGATGTTGCAGACAGTATCTCCTACGATATTCATGACAACATGTCCAACACTCCAACTGACTAGTGCCCTCACCTCTATGTTGTTTCTGCTACTACTGTTGTGATCCATGTCCCTATCTATCTGCATTAAATCTCTTTTGCAGTGCCACATTTTCTTTCCCATCTGCATGCTTAGGCCTTATTCTCTTAGGCTGTCATTTACCTATACCTTTGTCTTTTCCCTTCCATCCTTGTTGAGATTAATTATTATGCTTTGATTGCTCATAGCAATGCTTCAACATCCCAATAACTTCCTCAAGTGACCGAGGCTCATCATACTCAATCTGATCTCTAAATACTGATGGAAAACCACTGACAAATATCTAAACTTTAACCTTCTCATCAGTAAGATATGGTACATACCTCAATAGTTCCAGAAAGTTGGTCGTGTACTCTTCGTCTGTCATTGATCCCATATCTAACTCATAGAACCCTTGAGCGTTATTGTCGTAGTACCTTTCTGACAAGTACTTCTTCCTGTAAAGTCTTTTTAATTCTCACCAACTCAAGTCATTTGTCATGATGTCTCTAAACCGCTTAACATATTCCCACCAGATGTCTGCTTTACCTTCCAAGATGAACATAGTTATTCTAGCCTTCATGTTATCTGTCTACTCATGCAACTTAAATCATTTGTTCATCCCAAGTATCCAAGCCTCTGCATCTTCCGACATCTTCACATATCCATTAAAAGTAGGTGTTTTTTCTATCTTGAATTCATCCGGTGAGTATCCATAATCATTCCTCTTATAAGGTTAATAGTGACGACGACCATGATGTCTATAAGAACCAGAACTAGAATAATAGATTTACTTATTGCCCCTCCTTTCTAGAGTGCCCAACAACCTGCCATCTCTCACTGTGTTAAATCTATGTGACCTGTGTCTACCAGGAGATCTACTGCCATATGCTCCATTAGTTCCATCTACATTTGCATGGCTGATCCAAAGCGGCCCTTGTCATTGCAGTTTTGACAAATTTTGAAGAAGTATAGCATTGACCTATGTTTGCTTCTCTTGTGCCTGTATGATCTGATCACTATCTTCCTTACAACTCCTTATCTCTTCCTTCAAGCTTCTCAATGTATCAACCAAATCATAAGTACGCCCCACACCACATTTCTCAATTGATGCATAGGAAGATTCTACATAATCTACCACCTTGCTAGGCATTTGATCTTTCTCTTCCTGCAATCCATAATTTGTTAAATAAACCAAATCACAATAAACCAACGTACCTTAGTATAGCTCGAGGAGGATACCTTGTCAGCAAGATCACCAAATTAGTATGATACATGTATATCATAGACAAATAGCATATATATATACAACAAGTAAGTGCATCAAAGCATAAACATCATTCTAGCTAGGGTCCAATCATCAATGCAAGGCCATATCAACAATTCATGCTATGACCTGATGCATGAAAACAACCATTAATCCATTATACACATTGCTACATGCAATTGACAATATGCATAAGCAATTCCTAGCCAACTACAAATACACATAAACGCATGTAGTTGAACATAATCGATCATTTCTTTCAATCAAACTACAAGACTGATACATATAATCAAAATATTTAAAATGTAATCTAACATACAAGGTTGGAAATAGGTTACATAAAATCAACATGTAAGCAACAAATAACCATATACAATTAGTCACATACATATGTCAAATACTCTTCATGACATCAACATCAAATTATCCATGATAACCATACTACAACCCTAATCCAACATCAAGCAAATGCAACAAGTATATAAGTGTAAGAGGCACACATGCAATTGACATGAATGCATGACTAACACATTCAACCCATCCAATCTAAGAGTTGAACCATGCTCTGATACCACTCTCTAACACCCTCTTCCCACATCCACCCAAGTAACCATGACAACTAGGGTAAACATGAGACAAGAGGCTACTATGATCAGATTTGACCACCCAGGTGAGCTTAAGGGAGTGGAATGGATGGAACATCACACATAGTCATCAAACATCATCAACAGAACCCTCAGGAGACAAGTTAACCACTCAGATGGCCTTTCCTTGGGTCCCACTAATGAGTGGAATGGATGGAACATCACACATAGTCATCCAACATCATCAACAGAACCCTCAGGAGACAATTTAACCACTCAGATGGCCTTTCCTTAGGTCCCACTAATGTTTTGGACCTCTAAGGCTATAGTCGCTCTCATGCTATGGACAAGGGAGCCACTAGAGACCTAACGTTACTCTCATAGGTCTACATGCCAGCGATTGTGGACCAAAATTTATATTTCTATGCTTTAGACCTCGGGATTTAAGCCACTCTTTTACGCCAAGAGCCCAAGCCATTGCCCAAAATGGAATGAAATCTTGAAATCAATAAAAGTACAGGGAAACAATGAAGCAAAAGCAATAAACTCAATGAGACCTTAACCAGACCCCCATTACCCATGACAGGTATTTTGTCAAACATATCATCAATAGGTAACCTACAGGTGTAAACAACAAAATTAAGTGTATGGATCTCATACTTATCTGAGAATCTCTATAACCCATTGTTCCCTCATGTAATTTGTTGCATATTCATCTATTAGGTCATAGACACATTATCCATTCATATACAAGTAAAAACATGCTGAGAGACATACATAGCTTATGTTATAAAATGTGCATATAACCATCATAATAGGAACAGAAATATAATAAGCATATCAGTCACCAAAATCTATATATACACCAGTAAATTTACACATGAAAATTAATGGAATGAAATTCTCATTAATCAATGTAATGAACCAACCAGTGATGGTACTAGCATGTTCCACCTGACCATATATTAGTTGAGCCAAGTCTCTCTACAACTAATCACCCTCGTGTTGTATTCCAAGCATGAATGTGGGACTCATAGAACACATCAAAAGCACCAATCAATGTGGATCCCATAGGAGTTCTCCACCTACACCATGAGGAATTTGAGTGCCTCCTCATCTCTCAGGCTTTACCATGCTTCTGCAGTTTGATCCAAGGATCACTAGGCCCTACACTGAGACATACTCTCTAGGATTTACTGTGCATTCCATCCTGGAATCACTAAGACTTTTTATTAATGAGTCCTTTATTTTCTTCATTTTCCATTATTTTCCTTCATTTTCCTCCTCATATGAAAATTGTGACCTTTCACCTCCTTTTTCTCTTAATTTCCATTATTTTCATAAATAATTGTGCCAAAAATGCCATTTTTCCTTTCCAAAGCCTTATCCATTTCATTTGCCAATTTCCTTAGCCATAAACAACCAAATTAACACCCCCTATGATGTCTTGCCCAAAATTTAACTTGGAATAAGTGTCCCATTCATCTGTGGTTGTTGTTTTTAACTTTTATTACATGAAATTTTCACCAGGGTTGTTACAACTTGTTAGCACGCTCTTTAAATGAGTCATTTTTCCACCACCACCCTTTAATATTTTTGATAAACATACGATGACTAGCAAAGAAATTGTCCAATCAATTCTTATTCAATTAATTTTTGGGGGCTTCCAATGATAAATTTGGCTAAAAACCTTGAGATTTACGTAAGCTAAAATTTCCCTTGCACTATTGACTATGGCCTCTTTCTACAAATCAACATGCACCACTTCCCATCTTGTCATGTCATTATGCATCATTATGGGTGGTCTCACGGATACATGATAGATCTAAAACTTCCTTATGTTGTAGATTGCACCACAATCCTCATCTTCTGTAGTGAATTGCATGTTGGAATCTTTTCATTAAATTTCTCCCCTATGACATCCCCTAGTTAATAATTCTCTCATTAGGGAGAGGGTTTTGATATCCCCTAGTTAATATTTCTCTTATTGTAAATAATTGTAATTATTAAATGGCTGAGAGAGGGACACATATTCGATTACTTGTGGAAGGATACTCCTTTACGAAATGGTTATTTTAAATATTATTCCTTGGTTGGATGAGTGGTTTTAAATGGGGTTGATTGTTCCATAAACAAAACTAAAAGAAGAGGATATACACAGGTGTCCTTTGAGCTTCAACCATAAGAAAGAAAAGGAAAAAAAATTGAATATAGGCACGGGGTACGCTATCCAACAATTTACTACATTGCTCTTAGGGAAAAACAGAGATGGTTGGTTTGTTAATAGGAAACAACAAGTTTGCGAGAGATACGATTCTTGAAATACATTCTCACAGGTGCAAAAAGACACCAACACTAAGATATAAACAAAGAACAAACTCCTCGGGAGTAACACATATTTCATTAAAATTGGGATTTGTTTAGTACAAGGACATTACTAAATTTTAGATTTTTGGTTATTTTGAAATTCTAGATCCATTATTTACTTCCAAATTTAATAAAATATGTGTTAAGTGCATAGAAGCAGTGGAAGGGTTCCCTTCACAAACCTATTATGAGACAAGAAAAATTTCTCCAGGCATCGAGGTGAGAATATAGGAGAAAGCTATTGAAAAATAATGAAATAAGATAGTTGAATGATACTAACAGAGCACATGGAATAAGATAAACTATTTGGTTGAGCATTGGGAGTTAGTGTAACATCGTCCTCCCACATTTACCCAAACTAACTAGTCCACCGAGGTAAACATGTGACGAAGAGTTAATATGATATGATTCAACTCCCCAATTACAGTTAAGGAAGTGGAATCGATAAACCAAAATCAAACTGGCCTTCCTCAGAAGCTACAAGACTCCTCAAGGGCTAACCAACCAATCCAGGTGCCTAACCACTAAGTTAACTTTCTTTTTACTGACCTAAACCCCCAATCTCTTCCATGCCAAGCCCTCCATGTGACTAGAATCCTTCAGTCACTCCCACAGCAATGCTTTCATGCGATTGTAGTCTATTTTAGTTAGTTTTGTGCTAGTAACCCCAAAATCTGAGCCACATTTTAGGGATAAGACTAAGGCCTCTTCCTAGAAAATGATGAAATTATAAAAAATGATAAATATCAAGAATAAAAAGGACTATATTACAATACGTGAGCAAGGAAATGAACAGAGTCATCCTATGATATGAATTTCTTCAAATACATCATAAACATGTAATTTACAGGTCATAAAATCACATATGAACATAAGGATGTCATATTTATCTAAGATTCGTTAAGAAGGTTTAATTCCCTCTCACAATAGTTTCATTATCATCTATTAGTTCATACATTCATTAACATTTTATTTATTAAACAAAACATGATGAGAGCCAAAACCAAATTCTATCATAAACCATGCTTATAATAAACATATAACTAAGAGAATAACAATGATAGAACAATCATTAAAATCACATAGTAACAAGCACATTTACTCATAAAACTCAAGAGTAAATGTTCTTATTATTCATGTGAAAAACCCAACGAAGTCAGGGACTTCTACGTACCACCTAACGATAGATTAGTTAGAACCACATCTTTCTTTCATCCAATCACCCCCATGCCATATTTCAAGCATTAATGTGGGACTTACAACTAAGCTGACCATGCTTCTCGGGCTTTATTTACATATCTCGCCAAAATGGGTCAAGGATTTCTAGGCCCAAAGCAAGCACCAATAAAACCAGGCTTTACTATATATCCCATCAAGGGACTCCTAGGGCCAAACAAGAAACATACACTACGAGGATTTATCGCAATCTCGCCACAAATAGGACCACAATTTACTGGTAAAGGATTCCTAGGCCCAATGATAGTATAACAACTAGGCTTTACCACAATCCCACCTTTATCGGTCTAGATATTATTTGGCCTTGTTATTTTTCCTGATACCACCTCACTCAGTTTCGAAACCATCAAGCAACCCATCTCAACCACATAAGAAAACCCATCACACCATGGATATCTAGAAACAGAAACGCAAGGAGGAAAACCACTGTCACACCTGGAAAAACCCATGCCAATAATAGAAAGAGAGCCAAATACACATATTGATGTACCACGAATGCCAAAACTAGCAAGGAAATTGTTGTAGCTCCTAAAGATAACGCCTGGGTTGAGGAGAGGTTAGTGCCTAAGACATCTTAGTCTCTCTTGAAGGTAATTTGGTGCATCTCAATAGATGAATGTAAAATTATTGATATTTTGGTTTAATTTCCTTTCATAGAGGAAGATTCAGTGTACACATGAACAAGGTATCATTCCCGAGAATAAATGATTTAGGTCTAGTGGCTAATAGACAAAGAATGAAACTTAAATTGTTTCATTGCAATAAATATGGAAATGAGAAATGTAAGGGAGGAACCTAGTGCAGAGGGCTAGATAAACACAAAATCATATGTAAAAAACCCTAGTAGAATTACGAAAAGATAAAAGGAACGAAATTCATAAATTATGAGTGCATTTTAAGGCTTTGAACTCAATGTATCTGAGGTATTATTTTCTATCAGATAACATAGGTAAATCTGCAATTTCACAGGTACCATCTCCTATCACATAACATTATCAAATCTATGATTTCACATGTACCATCTGCTATCGCATAACATAGGTAAATTTACAATTTCATGGGTACCCTCTGCTACAAGATAACATAACTAAATCAGGGATTTAAGAGTGGAACTGGAAGCTATAATTACATAATTTTTGAAGAAAAAAAACACACATGAAATGAAATATAGAGGAAGAACTGATATTTCATATCCCAAATTCTTGGAATCACCAGAACTTATTCATTCATCTTCGAGAATGAAATATATGTCACATGGCCTAAACTTGCGAAATATGCAAAACAATTACAGCCACAAGGACAGGAAAATAGAACCCTCGGAACTAGAAAATCCAGAACCATTCTAATGATTTTTTCCTCCCTCTTTATAGGGAGAGATTCCAAAAAAACATTACAAAATATCTTGAAAGTGCTACAATTGTCTGAACTACTAGTTGTCTGAGCATGCATATGTTCTAGCTGTCCTAATGATTACATAATAAATCTGATTATTTTCTTGAAAATGAAATATTAACTAAAACATGAGAAATGGAAGTTGTCATGATTGACACAAAAAAATATCTCTTGTGTTGATTCCTTTGATTTCCTTTGATCTGACCACACCTCCACCATAATATTCCTCCACGGTTACCTGCTAATACGTCGGTCACTTTCTCCCTTTTACTACTTGAATTTCCTCTTTATCAAGTAGGACATGGATGAGAGTGGTGGCGTTAGAGGTGCTCCATAAGTTATTTGCCAACCTATCCATCCTTTTGTAACCTATGTGTTGCAGTATCAATCCTCAATGTATTGTACATATTATTCAAATAATGTTATAAAATCACAACATTCTAATGCCCCTAGATCCTTTTATCTTAGCCCTATTATTGCAATTGAACCATATAAACAATGGTTGTGACTAGTGGCTTAGCACTTTGCTGATAAAAATTTCTGGCTCTTGTCAGGGGCCTATTTCCCTGTGTAATCACACTCTTCCCTTGGTTCCTTTTGGTCCTTATGACCATGTTCTAGTCCACATCAGAAGCCCCTTTCATTGGAACTCTTTTAGATTTGCAAATACATGGAGGTCTGAAATCTCTTCCTTCCGAAATGTTGACCTCTGAGATAATGTCATGTTGAGGTTATCATCTCCACATGGTGCCTCCCGAGTGGTGAGACGTGACACAGATTTTCCCCACTGGGCCACCTAAAACTGTTGAAACGTACTGCCACATGTCCTCTGTACTATAATGTCATATTGAATTCATCTACCTTATCAACTTATCAGGGCCAATCATCAGTTGCCATGTGTCCTATCTTGAGGGGAGAGAAAGGGTCCCTGGGGTCCTTGGTTTTGTAATGATTTCCTTTGTATATCCCCTTCTCAACAACAACGACACTTTTCAAATAATTTCAGTTGTAAAGAGTTACGAAACTATGAGGTTATGATATCACTTTGGTCCAAGGTATAACCTTCCGATATCGGGTTCTAATGTTCCTAATCGTCTCTGAAATCCATTTTTCTGACTACCTACTCTGATATTCCATTTCAAGTCCACTTTTAAATAGATCATTGAGGTCTCTTATGTGCCAACCTTTGAAATCATCCCAAAGTCGTGATATGCCTTTCTATCGGTCCTTCTGATATCAACCCTCCATATTTTGAGTCTATCTTCAATATCCATCATTCCAAAAATCAACGATATTTAGACTCTCCTTTTTCGGATCTCTTGTGGACCTCGGCCTTCGAAATTCCACTCTCCTTTTTGGCTTCAACCTCAAAATTTAAAGTCTCTCTATTGGCTTCGACCTCTGAATTTCAACTCTCCTTTTGATTTCGACCTCCAATTTTCAGCTTTCCCTTTTTGGCTTCCTTATGAATTTTGGCTCTCAAAATTTCGGTTCTCCCTTTGATTTTGACCTCTGATTTTCATCTCTCCATTTTTTCTTTCCCTTTATTCAACCAAGAATGCACCTGTCCTTCTCTACACGAAGGATTAAAAATAAGACCATTTGAAACAAATATAAGATGGTATGACAAATGACAACATCGGCTCCAAATGGGGACAGTGCCTTGCTAGAAAGGTGCTAAGAACCTATAGACCAGTAGTCTTCACCATTGGGCATGGATTCAAAAATATATTAAACTTGTAAAACTAGAAAATCTTCGTGGAACTTTATTTTCTGGGAGTAATCTCCACATAATACTTGAAAAGTAAAAATACAACTTCTAAAAATAGGAAATTAAACACTTAGATAGTGAGCTTATTTGCGTACAAATCCTACTTATGTTAAAGGCTCAATTCACCCAAGTAAAGTAAACCTTCCAATGATACCATCTAAAAATCTAAGTACTAGACCTTATGCCATTGTTTTATAGAAATCTAGCAATTAAAAGAGGCATGCGCATTTGAATTTTTCAGGTAAAACATTTAATACATATTGTTGGATTAGTGGGTCCTGACTCAGGCTCAGAGTTAATTGTGCTAAAGAAATCCCTACACTATTGGCCCTTTCAACATCAATCTGCGGAGCGCGGACTGAAGTCTCACCCGAAGTAGTATGGGGGGATGTTGGAAACAAGTTTTTGCACCCAAAGATTAGCGTGATGTCCTTTTGTGCCCTAAATCTACCTCCGCACAGATCGATAAGCCTTCATGGCTTATCGATCTAACTTCCTTTAATCAGCCTCTAGACCTTCACGAAGGTCTACGACTGGTTTTCATGGACCCTGAATAGGTAAACTAACTACTTACGTGCATCAAAGTTTATTCTTAGCCCAGTATTTAATTAGATCTGCTTAAGTGTTTGATAGTTTTAATTTACAACTATATAATCTTCGCATAAGCCCTTAATGTCAATTGCGTTCACATAACAATATAGATCCAGTAAAGTGCTGCATCAATACAACATTATTCCATAAACCCATTATTCATCATAGCATAAAGCGCATTCATACATAACATAAGTAAATCGATAAAACACGGGAATTTCTGTAATAATCTTCTTTATTAATATTCAGTTCAGTTTACAGACTCAAGACTTCCCTGTGCTTTCAGCTACAGGGGTCTGCACACTCAGCTATGGACTCTACTCTAGGCCTCTACACACACAATTGCAGGGCCTTCTTTCTTACTCTCTGTGCTAATTCTCTAGACTCTTTCCATCGACCAAACTCATTACTTGCCTTAGACATCCCTAAGACACACCTATTTATACAATCCCATGGTCCGCAGACCATTCGTAGATCTTCAAAAATCTGACCTAACCTACCTAAAGAAGGGTAAAACCCTTTTCGACTCTTTAACTATCTACGCGCTCTGTGACCACAATTTGCAGAGACTTTACATTCCTTTACATAAAACTTTGGGATTTTACCCCAAAATTGACCCAGAGGATGCCATCCCAACAGGCCCCCAACACAAAGATCTTGACTCACCCTCAAGTCACTCGGTTGGTGCAGAGATCCTACTACGAAGATCCCCCAGCTCCACTTGTGCAACTGCTACTTCAGTCGCGCTTTGCGTAGCTGCCTGCTTGATCTGTTCTATCAGCAGCTCTATGGTTACTCCTACACTATCCTGCTTTATCTTCTGTTGTGTACTCTACAAGTTCACCAATGTTTCCTATATGTTGGTAGAGACTATGTAGGCCTCATCCAACCAAGGCCCCAAGTTGGCCTTAATGACTGCCTCTTTCTTTTGTGCTCCTTCCACCTGTGTAAGCAACTGCTTAGCCTCCTACAATATGGCGAGATGTTGTGATGTAGCAACAGTGTGCATTGTCGCCCTCACTTAATCATATTGTTGCTAGAGCTCACGGAATTCTGTATTCAATACCTGCAGGGTATGATCTTCATGCAGGCTCATCGCTACTTCCATAGCCTGCTCAAACAGCACGGTGCAGTCCACAACCATAGCATCCACCATAGCAGCTCTATCCTTAACAACGGCTTCACGTTGTTCCCTAACCTCTGGCAAAGTTGAAGGTTTTGAATTCAGCTCTAGTTCAGTGATTTTCATGTTCAGCTCGAACTAAACTCTGGCCACTTTTTCCTTAGCATCACCCATGCTCGTAGAAAGTTTTCTGATCTTTGCCTCTAGCGGTTCCTCCTCAAGTATATGCAGTTCCAGAATCGTTCTGCATGCTTCATCTACCGCGACCACTAACTGAGCACTCTGCACCTAAATTATCTCACTTTCCTTCAGCGCCTCTGTCTTCTCAGTGAACATTTTTTCATTGTTCACTCTATATTCACTAATAAGTTTGAGTGCGCACTGCTCCCATGCTCTGAAATATGTCATCACACCTACCTGTAGTGTGTGGAGATACTCATTGGGAAGCACGGTGAGGTTGAGGCCAATGTTCTTTAAAGAACTCACAATGACCTTGTCATCGGTCGCCTCCACACTCAATGATCCCTTCGGTAGTGTGACTGCTCAAAGATACAATGATCAGACCATCTCTGCTACTTGACTAGTACCAAATTCCAAGCTCGTTGGTGCAACACTTACCTACCCAACGACTACTTGGATCCTACTAGTCTGGATCTGTAGTTTGCGTAGATCCTTTTGAATGGTACTTAGCACCTACTATTTATGTTGCTTGAACTACTGGAGCAGTTCCACCATAGTATAGCACACCTTATCTCCAATTGTGTTAAGGTCGCCTTTTGTTAGAGTGAATGGATTGAGCGATGGCTTGGACACTTTTGATTTCTTCTATGGCCCTTCTTTCTACTGATCCCTATACCTCTTTATCTGAAAGGGAGTTCTCTGCTCCTCTTGACCACCACTACCCTGCTCCGACTACTCTTCTTCCTTTGTTTGGGGCGAAGGGGACTTACCACTTTGCTCGGAGTCACGCTCTTCTTGTTCGGCCTGCTGCTTCGTGGCACACTCCTTTTCCACTCGGTCATTCTCCTTGGCCTCTTTTATGTGCTTCTCGAACAACTATTGGACCTTCTGCTTTGTTGCTTCCTTCTTTCTCTTCTCCACAGATTTGTTGTTTCCTACGGCCCAATCAGATGGAGAATGCCAATCTACTGGCAAGTGTTTGATAGTTTCCTAGATGGTGTCGTTAATGGCAAAGTAAGGAAAATCCTAGTCCTCCAAATCCTCCAAGGAACCTCTCGTGGTCTGCCAAATCCTAGTCCTCCAGTTTTAAATGGGGAACCCACGCAAACTGTGGACCTTCAAATGTAATGCTTTCCGGCAACAGGGGTGCATGAATAAGAAACTTCTCTGCATTTGGGTCTTTGGTTATCTTCACTTTTCCCTTACTCAGAGGGATATAATATGGAAACTTGGAGATAGGCTCCACCCCCTTGGCATCTATATCCTCTATGCCATCTTCAGCCTCCAAATCCACTACTTTCTACTTATCCTTCGCCGACTTTTTTCCTTTCTTTTGGGCCTAAGTATAAACATGCTTCCTTGGTGACTCAAGCACCGACATTGGCTTCTTTTGTTTGTCTATCTTGGGTTTGGGGACTTCTCGCACTGGTATAGGTTTCAACCTAAGCGACCTTAGCACCATAGGCATAGTAGCCGGAGCCTCCATGCTCACAACCTCTTGAACAACTCCCTCAAAGGCTACATTTCCTCTGGTGTTTGCATTTTCACCTGGTCTAGACATCGTACTAAGAATAAACTATTAGGTATCCTCGGGTAACTTATCAAACATGGAGCTAGCGACCAAATCTGTGAAAACTTGAGGATTCATAAACATTCGATAGCACAGTGAAAAATTCTAAGGATGCAAAGTGTTTCCTGCTTGATGGCCACATATAATTTATAGACGAATTCAAATTCAAATTCAACAGTTACCCCCAAAATCCGTCCATAAATGTTGATTTGGTGGTAGATCTCCAAGGATTTAACTCTTAAATTCAGCCTTAAATGTTGCCTCCCCCCACTCCTCTTAACCGTCTCCTCACTATCAAATCATGAACAGTGACTATAACAGTCACTTTCTGGCTATGTTGCATGGTACCTCCCTCTGTAGCACAGCTCCCTTTGTGCCTCTTCTGGTACTTTGACACCACCCTTTTTCACGCAGCCCCCATGTCGTGTAGTTATACAACCCAGGTAGTGTATTTTATAGTCCCACGCTCCCTTGGAGCTGCCTGGAGTGCTAAGATTATGTTACCGTCATGTAGTCATTGGGCCAGATCCCCCATGTATGGCTTCAATCAACTTCCATTTACCCTTCCCAGAAATGGATCTCCATTCAACTTCATGAGATGAACTGCTCCAACATCTATAATTTCTTTGATGATATATCCCAGCCAGTGCATCTGAAACTTCCCTAGAAACTTGGTAAACATACTATCATATAATAAAACCAAATTATTTACCTTGAAGGTGCGTAGTTTGATGTGTCGATTATGCCAATCTTTTTCAAGTTCCTTCTGAACTTGCTGATGGAATCTAGCCAAAAATATATCTTCCTCGAGCTCCATTAGCTGCGCGAGCCATTCTTCTAAGGCTTTGCAGTCCGCCATTCCTGTCAAAGTTGCTATGCGTAGATTGGGCATAATTTACTCCATAGGAATCATAGCTTCTACTCCATAGAACAACCTAAAATGTGTCTAACCAGTAAGCTTTTTACAAGTAGTTTTGTAAGCCCATAACATTGTCGGTACGCAAACATCCAAATCATTATGCTAAGCATTGCAAACCTTTGTCACTGCATTCTCCAATATCTTATTAAAAGCCTCAACCGTTCCATTGGACTGAGGATGATATGACGTACTCTTCTGATGGTAAACCTAGAACTCTTCTATCAGTGCGCTGATTGTTTCATTAAGACAATGCGTACCACAATCACTCATCAAAACCTTCAGGCAACTGAACCTGGTCAACACGTATTCAAACAAAAACTTTGATGTTGTTGCCCCTATATAGTCTTTCACAAGCTATTCCTCTGCCCATCTAGTCAAATATTTGGTGGCAGTGATGATATACCGTGCACCCGTCTTCTTGCCTGGGGGTTGAATTGGTCCTACAAAGTCAATTTCACATTTATCAAATTGCTGCAATGACACCTGCAGATTCAAAGGCAACTCATCCCTCCATGATGGCCTCCCTGATCTCTGACATGCATCGCATGCCCTACAATATGCTTTAGAGTCTTTATGCAGCGTCAACCACCACAACCCAACGCATAAAATCTTATGCATTGTTTGTTTTCCTGCATAATGCCCTCCCACATCTCCTCAATGAGCTTCAACGAGGATACTATTTTGTTCAAAATCGGGCGCATATCATTGAAGTATCTGGTCTGATCCCATTTTATACAAATGGCCCGCAATGACCAAGAAGTTTTCCATGCGCACCACCAATTCTTTCTTCTATTGAATGGAATATCCCTCTAGAGCTATCCTTGTAGTCATGAAGTGGATAATATCCATGAAGTGATTATCTGCTATGTGCACCACAAAGAGCTATGCATCAGGCAGCCCTTCCTCCAAATTGGTAGGCTCATCTCCCCTTTTAATGCATGACAGATGGTCTGGTCCCACATTCAATATTCTTTGCTTCACAATTACTTTAAAATCATATTCTTGAAACAACAAACATCCATCTGAATATGTTACCCCCCAACACAGGCTTATAGACTAGATACTTCAATGCAAAATGATCTGTGTAGATCTTGAAATTTTCGGCTAGAAGGTAATGTCTGAATTTTTGGAGCGCGTACACCATCGCCAAAATTTTGTGCTTTGTCATCAAATAATTCTTTTCAGCTTTTGTCATCTTCCTGCTTGCAAATGCTATAGGATGAGCCATCTCCCCTTCACAAACCTGCGTTATCACTTCTCCTAGCACTACACGACACATCAACATGCACGTGGAATTCCTTCTTCCAATTTGAGAATACCAGGATCGGCACGGTGACCATTTTTTCCTTCAATACATCCAGACTGCATTGAAATTCTTCATCCCAACAGAATGTAGCATCCTTCTTCAATTGCTTTTCCATATGCATGGTAATCTAGGCATAACTGTTGATGAATTTCGTATAGTATCCAGTATGAACCAATGTTACACATAGATATTTGACACTTCTTGGCGCGTTCAAATTAACAATGACCGCAATCTTAGTAGGGTCCACCATTAGTCCTTTCTTGCAAACCACATGACCTAGCAAAATTCTGAAAGGGATGTAGAACAAACATTTCCTTAGGTTCAGCATTATTTTATACCTTTGAAATGTATTCAACATTAAGCATAAACTGGCTACATGGTGCTTTACTAGCCCAAACATTGTCCAATCATCAACATATACCTCCAAGAACTTGTGAATAAATTCTTTGAACGTTGTGATGACTACGCGCGAGAAGATCATCAGCCCATTCTTAAGTCCAAAAGGAATCACTGTATACTGGAAACATTCCCACTCTATCACGAAGGTGTTGTTACTCCTGTATTTTGGCGCAATCTTAATCTCATGGTATCTAAAGAACCCATCAGTGAATGTGAGGCCTCCTGCCCTCCAACATTATCCAGTACTTCATCTGTGAACGGTGTCGGAAAAGGATCATGAATGTAGGCATCGTTAAGCTTCCTAAGATCTACACAGATCCTTATTTCTCCCTTTTGCTTCTTTTGTTGGACTACCATTGGGCTCACCCAATCATATTCCTCCACAATTTCAATAATGCCTACCTCAAGCATCTTATCCAACTCTAAGTAGACCTTTTCTTTATACTTTGGATTAAGGCGATTTGGCCTCTGCTTAATCGACTTCGCATCCAGCTTTAAGTTAATATTCACAACGCCCAAGTCTCCTATGATACCTTTCAGGTCTAAAAATTTTGTAGGGAAAAAATCTTGATATTCATGGAGCAACTCAGCAACCTTATCTACTGTGGCATCATCCCAATAATCCCTAGTCTTTGCAAACTTCAGCTCCACTTCTATGTCAATGTTTACTTGCCTCGTTTTCAGTGGCACGGTGATGTCTGGATTATCTATCTGTGGATTATCTATCTGTGGTCCCTCAACTTCGTGGTGGCCTTCTATGTCTGGAATGATAATATTCCTTATATCCTCATCATCTCCTTCAGCAGTCATATTATAGCATTCGAGTGCAGCTGGGTGCTCCAATCTGGTTGAATCAATTCTAAAGGATCCTGTAGTATTCTGAAGATTGTTGCCTTAACCTCCTGCAGTGCCTCAGCAATGCTTTCGAACCCACCCTCAAAGTTGAATTTCATCAAAAATCATTCCCTTAAGACATTCCACTCTGTGGTGCCATAACAAAGCTCTGTTTCCAAGTACCATTTCATAGGAATGATGTCCAAAGTGTGACAGAATATATGTACCCACTCTAGCTGTAGCTCTGTTCCATAAACCTTAGTCCACTTTGCTAAATGATCGCGCAGGTAATTTCTCCCATCATATTTCTCAGTTAGCCAAAATTTTGGGAAACCAAACCACAATCTCATCATTCATTGGTACTCACACCATTCTTCAAAATTGTCCTTATGCATACGCCACCACCGTGCAGGCATAGCGCATAGTTCCAAATCTAGTGCTTGGAAGCGATGTTTCTCAAGTACTTCTCTTTCAAAGGCATCGAAGAACTCATCTACATCGGTTAAACCATAATAACAAGGTAGATTTCTTACCTCTGATGACATACAGTGCAACGACTTAGTCATCATATTGTAGCGTAGCATAGATACTTCGTGCAACCTATTCTACCAATGCTCAAACTCTTCATCTGAATCTAATGTATATTAACTTTTGTAGTCCCATACAATTCGTCCATCATCTATTGGATTAACCCAGTCTTTTTCTTGCACTGTTATTTTATAGATCTGGTCCAAATCATCATTGCTTTCCTCATAATCGCGGACTGGTTCAGTATAGCGCGATCCTTCTGCAGGGTCCAATGGTACTACAATGCGGTGCGATTTTCTTTCAAATGACATTTTCCGCTTTTTCAAATTTATTACCTCATTCATGTCGATAGCCCAATCAATTCCCAAGAGCCCGACGTATGGATTATTGTCATCAATAATCTCTATCACTTCAAAATTTGTCATCCCACTCGCTCCTATATCTATGGTCACTCCATGCAATTGCCCCATAAGTATAATCTTCTATTGATTTTCCCGGGTCCTCACTTCCCAAGCCCTTGAAAACAGTGAACTTCATGGTATTCGACATGTTGAATGGTGGCGGAGGTAGTGGTGGTGTGGGTGAAGGTGTATGCTGTGGAGGTGAAGGTGGAGGTGGTATGGACGGATGAGGTATTCACAGAAAACCCTACTTTATCAATTGTACAGCACTTCACAGTGAGGCTTGTACTGCTCCCTCGTCATCATTTGAAGGAGGTTCTATCAATGGGATATGTCCAAGACCTATTATTCCTTGATTTCTAAAACTTTGTCCACTTCACGTAGACCCAAACATCAAGGTATTAGCATAAACTGATTTTCACACAAGAGCATCTTAATCCAAGTATTCAAAGATCTTAAGTACTTACCTCGCGCCCCTTGAAGAAGCGTCGCTCTACTTCACTATAATTTACTGAGGTATCAACTGCAAATTCTCTCAAAAATCCTCCTATGACTTGTTCAAGCCAGTGGTCCACAACATGTGTCATCTTATCTTCAGAAGCTCCAGGCTCCATGCTATCGGACTGTCAAGCCTCCACCTTCCTTGGTTGTCTTCCAATTTAGCCATCCACCCGTATAGCTTGATCAGGAGGGTGCAGAAGAAGATTTCATGTATTTTTGTGTACAAATATCTGTCAAACCACTATTCTTTTTTCAGGCACGGATTCCTATTTTCTTGCTCCAAGAAATCATGGATCTTCCTATCCAACAACTTCTCAATTTCCTTCTTGGGAGGATTCTAATGATGTGACATCACACATCTCTTTATGTAGATCTTGGTCCTGGTAATAGGAACCATTTGTTGGCTTAGTGGGCCCTGACCCAGGTTCAGAGTTAGTTGCGCTAAACCAATCCCTACACTACTAGCCCTTTCGGCATCAATCCACATAGTTTGGACTAAATCTTCCTTCGTGCAGATCAATAAGCCTTTATGTATTATCGATCTAACTTCCTTTAATCAGCCTCTAGACCTCCATGAAGGTCTACTACTATCTTTTGTGGACCCTAAATAGGTAAATTAACTACTTACGCGCATCAAATATTACTTACTCAAATCTGCTTAGTGTTTGATAACTTTAATGTACAATGATATAATATTTGCGTAAACCCTTACTGTCAATTGCGTTCATAACAATATAGATCCAGTAAAGTAACACATCAATACAACATTATTCCACAAACCCAACATTCATCACAACATAAATCACATTCATACATAACATAGGTAAATAGGTAAAACATAGGAATTTCTATAATAATCTTATTTATTAATATACAGTTTAGCATACAGACTCAAGACTTCCCTGTGCACTCAACTGCAGGGCTCCACGCACTCAGCTCTGAACTCTACTCTAAGCCTCTGCACACATAGTTGTAGAGCCTTCCTTCTTACTCTCTAAACTAATTCTCCATACTCTTTCCATAGACCAAACTCGTTACTTGCCTTAGACATCCCTAAGACACACCTATTTATACAATCCCATGGTCCGCAAACCATTAGTAGATCTTTAAAAATCCGACCTAACTTACATAAATAAGGGTAAAACCCTTTTTGACTCTTTAACTATCTACGTGCTCCATGACCACAATTTGTGAAGACTTTACATTCCTTTACATAAAACTTTGGGCTTTTGCCCCAAAATTGACCCACGGCACCCCATCCCAACACATACCCCATAATTGAGACATGTTGTTGACCAAAGAAAGGTTCCATCTAGTCAGCTACTGTATCATAGAAATGATGAGAAAAATTTACAACCACCTCTCTTTCTTGAATAGTTTCCAGGTAGGAACCTTTTTGCAAAAGGTAGCCACAGACACTGCTTCACTCTTCAACTTTGGCATGTTCTTGAAGAAGTTTTTGTTGGTAATATTCTCCCCACTTGTTGGTAAGAAAATCCATTTGAAAATATACAACAATCTCATCCTCCTCTGATTCATATGAATCATAAATCGGAGAATCATCATTAAGCTTATTACTAGATTATTGAACTTAAAAAACAGAGGTAGGTATAAACATGGGCCAGTAAAACTGATCAAAAACCATTGATATATACTCAAAATAAGAGGCTATATTTATTTGTTGGGAATTATTTTCTTCTTGTGGTTGTATTGGGCATATGCTAATACCTTATTCTCCATCTAAAGGATGTAAATCATAAACTAGAGCTTCTTTGTTAACCCCATTGTCAGCTTCCTCTTTATGCAAAACTTCCCATGACTGGGACTATTGTGGTTCTACAATGTCTCCTTCTTCCTTTTCTTGATTGTTGGGAAACTTAACAATGTCTCCTTGTTTCTTTTCTTGATTATTGGGCAGTGCTTCTTGATGCAAGTATATGTTTTCTTGGAGTTGAACTCCACAAATATCTTCAACAACATCATTAGTCTTGGAAACATTTTCAACATTAGAATATTCACAACAATATTTAAATGGAGAAGCTGGTGGATATAATATTTTGTAAAAATCATTACATGCTATGTGAAATCTCTTCAAAGAAGATATGTTGTCATGACGTAGTTTTCTTTACCAAACCCTAACATCCATATCCAAATAATACATGAACAATTTCATTTTCACATATTCATGAACAGTACCCTATTGCTCCATGCATTCATGAAAGTCCTTAAGGTGTTGGTTCAAGATTTCATTTTTGCTTCCATTGAATCTAGGCAAATAGGCAAACCTTTCTCGAAATGGAGGAACATGATGGGTGTAACCAACAATGGAAGAAAAATATAATGGGGTAAATTTGTCGACCAAGAATGCAGGAAGATCCATTTTGAAAACCCCTTTAGGTGAGAGATCTCAAGGTTGAATTCAAGGGAAGTTTTATGTCAAGAAGTGTCAAAGCAAGTACAAGGCATTTTGAAAGCCAAAATTATCAAATGAAGATTTAAAAAGTGGAGTCTCCAAGGTTATATATCTTCAACCCACACCCCCTCTTTCTCACCTAACCTAGGGGTGTACAAGTGTCATACCCGGGGTAAAAGATTCTAATTCATTACCCGGTAACGACACCAGAAGATGTTGTAGCTCCTAGAGACAACCCCTGGGTTGAGGAGAGGTCAGTGCCTTGGACATCTTAGTCTTTCCTAAAGATAATCCAGTGCAACTCAAGAGATGAATGTAAATTGATTTAGATTTTGGTTTAATTTCCTTTATCATAGTCTGATTCATTATACACATGAACAAGGTATCAATCCCAAAAATAAATGCTTCAGGTATGGTGGCTGACACATAGAGAATGCAACTTAAAAAATTTCGGTGCGGTAAAGATAGAAATGAGAATTGTAAGGGAGTAACCCAGTGTAAAGGGTTCGATAAACACAGAATCCAATGCAACAAATCCCAGTAGAATTATGAAAAGATAAAAGGAATGAAGTGCAGAAATTATGGAGCTCATTTTAAGGATTTCAACTCAGTGTCTGCCAGGTACTATTTGCTATCACTCAACATAGGTAAATATGTAATCTCGCAGGTACCATCTGCTATCACATAACATTGGTAAGTTTTTTATTTCACAGGTACCATCTGCTATCACATAACATATGTAAATATATAATTTCACAGGTACCGTTTGCTATGACATAACATAAGTAAATATGGGATTTAAGAGTGAATCTGATAGCTACAGTTACATAATTTTTGAAGAAGAAAAACACACATGAAATGACTTAGAGAGGAAGAACACATACTACATATACCAAGTGCTCTGATTCAGCGGAACTTTTTCATTGATCTTTGAGAATGAAATATATGTCACATGGCCCAAACTTGCAAAATATGCAAATCAATTACAGCCATAGGGACACGAAAATAGAACCATCAGAACCAGAAAATCCAAACCCATTCTAATGAGTTTTTCCTCCTCTTTATGGGGAGATATTCCAAACAAACATTACAAAATAGCTTGAAAGTGCTACTGTTGTCTGAACTACTAGTTGTCTAAGCATGTAGATGTTCTTTCCTAATAACTACATAAAATATATGATTCTTTTCTTGAAAATCAAATATTAACCGAAACATGAGAAATAGGAGGTGTCATGACTGACACAAAAACATATCTCTCGTGCCAATTCCTTTGACTTCCTCTAATCTAGGCATGCCTCTGCCATAATATTCATCCATGGTTACCTTCCAATACGAATGTTGCTTTCTCCCTTTAACTGCTTGAATTTCCTCTTTCTTGAGCGTGACGTGGACGAGAGTGGTGGTGTTAGAGGTGATCCCCCATCCATCCTTTTGTAACCTTTGTTTTGCAGTATCAGGACTCAATGTATCATAACCCTTATTCAAAGAATGTTACGAAATCACAACATTCTAATGCCATTAGCTCATTTTCTCATAGCCCTCTTATCGCAATTCCACCATAGAATTGGGTATCATGACCAGCCACTTGGTGCTTGGGTGCTAAAACCTTCAGGCTCCTATCAAGGGCCTATTTCCCTTTGTAATCATGCTCTACCCTTAGTTCCTTTGGGTCCTTATGACCATGTGCCAGTCCCATTGGAAGCATCTTTCATCAGGAATTTTTTTAGATTTGCAAATACACAAGAGTTTAGAAATCTCTTCCTTTTGACATGTAGAGCTCTGAGATGACATCAACTTGATGTCATCATATGCACATGTTGCCTCTCGAGTGATGACCCATGTCACACATATTTTCCCCACTGAAACACCTGAAAACACTAAAATATACTACAATGTGTCCTCCGCACTTCCATGTCATGCTAACATCATCTTCCACATTAGCTTCTCAAGGCCAATCACCAAATCCATGTGTCCTATCTTGAGGAGAAAGAAAGGGTCTCTGGTGTCCTTGGTTTTACAATCATTTCCTTTGTATTTCCCATTCTCGAAAACCTTAGCAGTTTTCAAATAGTTTCAATGGTTAAGGAGTTACAAAAATATGAGATTCTGATATCACTTTTATCTGAGGTCCAACCTTTCGATATTGGGTTTCGGTATTCCTAACCCTCTTTGAAATCCATTGTTCTGACTCCCTACTATGATATTCCATTTTGCGTCCGATTTTAAATAGGCCTACAAGGTCTCTTATGTTCTGACCCCTGAATACCGAACTCCTGATATGCCTTTTTATTGATCCTTCTGATATCAGCCCCCAATATTCTGATTATATCTCCGATGTCTGTTGTTCCGACAATCGGCTCCCGATATTTCAACTTTCATTCTTCGGCTCTCTTATAGATCTCAGTCTCTGAATTTTGGCTCTCGCTTTTTGCTTTAGCCTTTGATTTTCATCTCTCTCTTGGCTTTAGCCTCTGCATTTTGACTCTCCTTTTGATTTCAACCTCTCATTTTCAACTTTCCCTTTTTGACTCCCAAAATTTCGGTTCTCCCTTTGATTTTCGCCTCCAATTTTTGACTCTCCTTTTTGGATTTCCCTTTAGTCAACCAAGAATTCACATGCACTTCTCTACACCAATGATGAAAAATAGGACCATTTGACACAAATATCAGATGGTATGAAAGGTGACAACATAAATCATACATGCAACTCGATACCTGCAAGTAATCGTGTTGTAGCCGCTTTATCCAACTCTTCCTTGCTTGATTTTTTCTTCCCTTTGTTTTATTGTCTTTCCTTTTCCTTCCTTTCTCCAATGCTAGAGTGCTCCAAGAATGCTCTACGTGTGCAATATTATCAGAGAATAGAGAGAGCTCCAAGCTAAAATAGGCAAAAGGTTGTGAGCTGATCCTTAGAAGCCTTTTTATTAATGAGGCCTCTATTTTATTCCATTTCCATTAGTTTCCTTTAATTTCCTCCTCACATGCAACCATTGACCTTCCACCTTTTGTTTCTCCTAATTTCCTGTATTTTCATAAGTAGAATGCCAATTGATGTCTCTTGCCTTTCCAAATCATTTTCCATTTCCTTTGTCAATCTTCCCTTAGCCATAATAAACCAAATGAACACCTGTTATGATGTTTTGCCCAAAATTTAGCCTGAAACAAGTGTCCCATGACCTTGGTCTTATTTTTCCTTTATTAACTTTATTACATGAATTCTTAACTCGGGCCTATTACATACCCCTACCCCTTGGGGAAACATCATACTTAGTGTTCAATGACACCTACAACTAGCAAGACCACTTCAAAGAAAAACATACTACTCATGGAACTTTATAAATTAGTTAGATGCATTTTTTACAATGATAAACTTGCTAAAAAGCAAACCAACATGACAAACATAACAACATAGCACCCATACCACTTATTGGTGCTTTATAACACAACTCATGGTGGTATTTACATCCATATACATATATACATATACCAAAACTGATTTTTCTCAATCGAAAAATAATGAAGGATACATACCCTGCATTTGATCAGCCATCTCCCATGTGGCTTCATCAGGTTTAAAGTGCTTCCACTTCACTTTAACCTGCTTAATTGCTCGGCTCTGGAGCATGAGCACATTTCTGTGCAAACTTCACTGAGGTTCCAACTGGAATTATCCTTCTGGATCCACCTACAGTACAGACTAATCAATAACATGATCAAGATTCTTTACATCTCTTATAAGCACTGAAACATGGAAAACATCAAGGACTTTCACTGTTAGGGGTAGTGCAAGTTTGTAGGCCAATGATCCAATCCTCACAAGATCTTGAAAGTTTTTTCTATATGTTTTGGTGTGATGTTTTGGAATATGTACATATGTATATGGATGTAAATACTACCATGAGATATGTTATAAAGCTCCAATAAGGGGCATGGGTGTCATCGCATCATGATTGTCATGATGTTATGTTTTCATCGTGGTTTGTATCTAAGTAGGTTGATCATTGTAAATACTACATCAAGATAAGTTATAAAGCTCCATGGGAAGTATGTTTTTCTTTCAGCAGTCTTGTTGGTTGTAGGTGTCATTGAACACTAAGGATGATGTTCCCCCAAAGGGGAGGGTTTTGTAACAGCCCTGGTCAAAAACATCCTAGTGTGGGTGTTCATTTGGTTTATTATGGCTAAGGAAGTTGCCAAAGAGAATAGAAAAGGATTTGGAAAGGCATGAGGCATTAATTAGCAATTTTTTATGAAAATAAAGGAAATTAGGAAAAAAGGAAGGTAAAAGGTCACAAGTTTTATGTGAGGAGGAAAAAGAACCAAAATAATGGAAAATTGAAGAAAATAGAGAACTCATTAATAAAAAGGCCTCTGAGGATCATTTGGTACCTTTTGTTAGTTCAATATTGGAGCTCTCTCTCTATACTCTCTCTCTCTCTCAGACTCTTGGAATTTAGCACTCTAGCATTGGATCAAGGAAAGAAAAGGAAGGACAAAGAAGACATAGGGAAGAAAATATCAAGCAAGGAAGAGCAAGATCAAGCAGCTACAACAAGATTACTTGCACGTATCAATTTGCATGTGTGATTTCCTCATTATATGTGGCATGCATGATACATGCATGTGTGTTCTTGGTTCTCTTCCAACCATTGGCATCAATTTTTCTAGGTGTGACAGTGTTCTTTAGCCTTGCCTTGCCATTTTCAGATAGCCATGGTGTGGTGGTTTCTCTTGTATTTAGTTGAGCTAGATTTTTGAATGGATTTGATGTTGAGTCGGGTGGCCTCAGGATTATTCAAAAGGCCTAGGAATCTCGAGATGGGATACTTATCAAAGCCTGGATGTGAACACTTTGATGGAGCCTAGGAATCCCTTGATTGGTAATGGTGGGATACACGGTAAATCTCAGTAGTGAATACCCTTGATTGGGCCTAGGAATCTGTTGACCTGTAATGGTGGGATACATGGTAAATCACATAGGGTGGATACCTCGTAGGCCTAGGAATCCCTTAACTAGTAGCGGTAGGATACACAGTAAAGTCGAGAGGTTGAGACGAAAAAATTCTTCACAGTTTAGGTGGAGAGATCTGGAGGCATCCATGCTTGTTTAGGGCCAAGTGATCTGGTGGGGATTACAGTAAATCCTATTTTTATGGATGAGGGATGAGGTGGTTTGGCCTTGGGAAGCCCTGATTGGTTTTGTTGTAAGTCTCACATTCATGCTTGCAATATGGCACAATGGTGATTGGCTGAAAAAAATGGTTCAACCAATCTATGGTCGAGTAGTTCATGGAAATCCCATATCTAGTTGGATTTTTCATTCATTAACAAGAGCTCTTTATCTTTGGTATTTCAAATGTAAATGTATTGGCCTAAATCTGGATTTTATGGTTGTTATATCCTTGTTATTTCTATTGGTTACATGTTGATTATGAGTATGTTTTATGACATACTTGATGTATGGCTCTCATTTTGTTTTGATTACAAAATGAATGTACAATGAATATATGACCTAATATATGATAATGAAACTATTGTGATATGGAAACAACTCTTCTTTATCAATCTCAGATAAGTATGAGACCCCTATGCTCAGATTTGTTGTTATGACATGTAGATTGCATATTTGGGACATCTTTGATGAAATTCTTTCCATGGATACTAGGGGTCCAGTGAATTCATTGAAAAATATTTTTCATTAGTACCTTTGTTCTATTTTTATTTATCATTTTTGAAAATTTCATGAAATTTTGGGAAGTGGCCTGAGTTCTGGCCCTGAAAAAGTGACACAAAATACGGGGTCGCTAGCTCAGAATTGTCTGTAAAAGTCCAACGGTTTCTGGCATGCCTTGGTTGTGGGAGCGACTAAAAGGATTTAGTCACATGCATGCCTTTTCATGGGAGTGACTGAGGCTCCAGGACAGTGAAAAGATAAGTTGTCTCAGGGGTTAAGAACCCACAAGGGTTAGTTACCTCCTTAAGGGTCAGTAGCTCATCAGGAAGGTCATTTTGGTTGTATTTTTTTGGTTCCACTTCCTTAACTATACTTTGGTAGTTGAATCACATCATAGTATCTTCTCATCACATGTTTACCCCAATGGACTAGTTAGCTTGGGTAAATGTGGGAGGAGAGTATTACACTCCCTCAATGATAATTTTGTTCGTTTGCATATTTTCCAGTGTACACTCACTGGTATGACAGCAAAGTGGTATATAGAATTACCTCGAGCTTCATTCGTTAACTTTAGAACCTTGGCTACTATATTATTAACACATTTCCAGCTACCCATCAGATATGAGACTGGAACAGACCTCTTGACCAATTACAAATAGATTAAGTCCACTCACATCTCTGATCATATTCATGAGTGGCGACATCATCATCGTTTGGTTAGTACTTTTGTTCTTGACCAATTGTTAGCTAAATGGTTCATTAAGTATATGTTTCCATCCATCACATAACACATAGCCAAAGGTGGAGTCGTAACCAAATAGAAGGAGATCACTTGTGCCTAGTACTTGGATCTCATTTATACCTAATATGGCACGTTGTATGATAAGATACCAAATGCTCTGCGACATACCGATATTGTTTCTCAAACTCCTAGTAAAGAATCACATGTTGTCGACGACGTGATTGGTTATACTATACCACAGTTGATCAGTAAACCATATGGTTCAACACTTATTTTCACTGCTCAAATCCCTCCTTCTACTCCTGCAACTTCTACTTCCTAGATCAATGTTGTTCAATCATATAAAGAAAAAACTTCACAGTCACTAAGTAAGAAGAAAGGAAAAGGCAAGAAGAAGAAAGGAAATGCTATGAAAGATAAAAAAAACAATTAGTCTCCTAAAGGGAAGAGTAAACCTCATTACCCATGTCTAATCTATAATGAGGATAATTTCACTCATGATTTTCTACACCTGGCAGAGGTGAATCAATTCCTTAAATCATCTGTTATGTCTGATTTGTTGACAGTCTAGTTTCCAAATCAGGAGACCAATATGGTTTCCTGGGACCCTACTTCCTCTAACTCGATTTTGATGCTTTCCTCTACTAAGCCTAAAAATTAAGTTTTGGTGGATACTCTAAGTAAGGACTATGGTAATGTGAATCCTTCGAACGGTCGGGCTATTGATCAACCTACCAGTTTGACCGCATCTCCATCAGATCCTTGATGAGCCTCAATATTGCAGTAAGAATGATGCAAATCCCAAAGCTACCAACTTTAATTATCAACCCAAGGTTCATACAACCTTAAAGGGTATTGGCACTATATGTGTGGCATACAATGTCTCCTTCCTTCATTGTCACGATGTAATCAAGTGAATTTAATGAAATCAAATCCTAAAATAATTGTAGAAATGGAAATGCTTGAAATGGAAACCTTAACCTATTATAGGAAAGTAAATAAAAGGAAAATAAACCCATTATAATTGCATAAAGTAAACATCATGAAATAAATATCAACCATTACATTTCAAAGCGTTTTAGATCCATTGACAGAGCTCATTAGATGTGGAAATCAAGAAAATCATTATTGTATTATCCAATTCATAAATTTGTCCATTAACCCAAATCACTGAGATGTTTTGTATGGGTAAAAGGGCAAGTCATAAGTGGTGCTTATTCCTCCTAAAAAATTTATTTAGATCCTATGGTTCATGATTCAACCCTAAGGGATGAAAACCAATCATTTTGAGAAAATTTAGGAAAGTATATACACATTGGAAGAGTTCTACAGGAAACTACAAGATGCTACAGGATGCTATAGGAAGTTATAATTCACCGAATGACCAAGAAAATCAAATCCAAATTGGATGGGAATTTTTTTTTATTGGATATGATTTCTTAGGTCTCCATTCCAAGTCGAATCACTCAAAAATACCCATGTTAACCCATGCTAAAAAATAGTAGAAAAATACTAGTCTAAAATCTAGAAATTCAAGAACTAGTGAGCTAGTAAATCTATCAAATGTCTAACCTAATCAAGTGAAAATGAAATGGGGTAAATTTTGTTATTAACTATAATTTGTTTCTGATCTAAAGCAAGTGGAATCAATTGATTTAATCTCGTTAGAACGTTCTAAAACATAACAGCAATCTATTTTTATTTGCCACAAGGGACTTCCAGAAATTTAGATTTGGGAATAAGAAAACTAATCTAAGTAGCTCAATGATTACTATGACCTTTGAAAGTTGTTCCAAGGATGAAATGATGATTTTGATCCTACAAAATAACTTACTTCAACCATTTAACCCAATCCTACAACAAGAAATCATTAATACTAAATGCATAAATAGAAAAATACAGGAACAAGAGATTCATGTGAATAAGAAGTGAAAGCAAGAAAAGTAAATGATACAAAAGGGCTCTGAGGCTCTTGGGATGGCCAAACCAAGGAAACCCAGAGTTGATGGGTTGTGTTATATTCTTTTGTGCATGGTTTTCGCACATAGTTTTGGGTGTGACAGTTTTCAATCCATGGTATTGCATGCTTTGGCATGTATATATATGTATTATAACATTGAAAGGAACATAATGAAAAATCAAGACGGTAGTCCAGCTTTTGGGATCCAGAGGAAAATCTTTGTGTATATGCGTCTTATATGTTATTCTCTCACATTGTTTATTTTCTATGTTTTACGATTTGTATGCAGGTAATTTATGTACGAGGTTAAAACCTACATTTGGTATCAGAGTTGTTTTGGCTTCAAGGGGACAGCCTTGTTGCTCAGGGGTTTCAATCAGGCCTCTAGTAGATCCTATTCAATGGGAGATATGTGGGATCGATTCCAGTGGTAAAATAATATGGTGAGTAGTGGAAAGATAGAGATCAAGAAATTTAATGATCGAGTTTTGAGTTATGGAAACTCAAGATGGAGGATCTTTTGGTGCATAAAGATCAGTAGATCATGGTAGATCTGAGTACTAAACCAACGAGAGTGTACGATGAAGAATGGAATAAGTTGGATAGGAAGGCAAAGATCAAAATACATTTTGTCTCAGATTCAGGATTGTTGAATGTATTAGGGGAAGCTACGGCTAAGGCTTTGTGGGACAAGTTAGGGACTTTGTACCAATCTAAGTCTCTGGTGAATAAATTGTTCCTATAGAAAAAGTTGTATAACCTGAGGATGAAAGATAGAGACTTAATGACAGAGTATATGAACACATTTAATATCATGGTAAGTCAGTTATTATTTGTTGATATTAAAATTTCAGACGAAGATAAGTGCATCAGTTTGTTGTGTTCTCTACCAGATTCGTGGTATAGTCTAGTTATTGCAATAGGTAGCAATGCAACTGCCATGCAGTTTGATGAAATAGTCTCATCCTTACTAACAGAGTAGATGATATAGAAAAATATGGAGAGCCAGAATGGCGATGCCTTATCTGTACAAGGACAGTCCCAGAAAAGAAACAAAAATAATTCATCGTGTGGGAGATCTAAATCTCTAGGAAAACCTATAAAGGTGTGTTGGAAATGTGGAAAGGAAGGGCACTACAAAAGGGACTATAAACCTAAAGCTCCTAACAAAGGAAAGGGATCTGATGATGCTCCTTCTACAGAGGCTAAAACCCTCTCAAATGAACGTGGGGATGTGTAATTTACTTCTTCAAGTACACATGTAGATCATGAGGCATGGTTGATTGACTCAGGTGCATCCTTTCTCTTCACTCCCCATAGAGAGTGGTTCTACGAGTATGAGAAATATGATGGTGGTGATGTATTCTTGGGGGATGACAGGAAGGCTAAAATCATTTTTCGTGGAAAAGTTAACTTGAATTTTCAAGGTGGAAGGATTAGAACACTTCTGGGTGTTCTGCATATTCCTGCATTGGCTAGAAATCTAATTTATGTAAGCAAGTTGGAAGATGCAAGTGTAAAAACAGTGTTCGAGAAGGATACCTCCAAGATGGTTCAGGGAGCACTGGTATTGATGTGGGGATTTTGGATTGGAACTCTATACAAGTTGCAAGGTAGCATTGTTGTTAATGGGTGCAATAGTTCTATGGTTTTTGAAAGTGGAGCAAAAAATCTAGTGATCTCTAGAGAAAAGACCATGCTATGGAATCAAAGGCCTAGACATATTGGAGAGAAGGGCCTTCAAATAATTCATCGTAAAGGTATGGTAGAAGGTATGATTAATAGCGCTCTGGATTTGAATTTTTGTGAAAATTGTGTATATGGGAATCATAATTGGGTGAGTTTCCCCTCTGGTGGTAAAAGGGCAAAACAAACATTAGAGCTTGTGCACAATGATGTGTTTGGACCTATGAAGGTTCCATCATTGGGTAAGTTTGTGTACTATGTATCATTTATAGATGAATTCTCAAGGAATACATGGATATATTTCCTTAAGAATAAATCTATAGTCTTTGACATGTTTAACGAATTTAAGGCCCTGGTGGAAAACTAGACAGAGAAGTGTGGTATAGCATGACAGAAGACTACTCCATACACACCTGAGAAAAATGGAGTTGGAGAAATAATGAACAAGACATTTATGGAAAGGGAAAGAAGCATACTCAGTCATGCCGGGTTAGGACAGGAATTCTGGGTAGAGGAGGTGGAGATAGCATGTTACCTCGTCAACAGATCACCTTCATCAACATTGGAGGATAAGACTCCACAAGAGGTATGGACTGGTAAGAAACCCTCGCTTTCACATTTGATGGTATTTGGATGTGATGCATATGTACATGTTCCAAAGGAGAAAGGAACAAAGTTGGATAGTAAATCTGAAAAGTGCATCTTTATTTTGTATAAGGATGGTTTAAAGGGTTATAAACTTTGGAACCCAGTAATAAGGAAGGTTGTGTACAGTCGAGATGTGGTGTTGTGAGAGGTGAAAGATGTTATTAAACATGAATTCCAACCAAAGCAACCTGAGAAGATAGAGTTTGAGCTAAAGGAGGAAGAATTATACTCTACAACAGAAGAGGAATCATAAGATGAAGAGCCACAAACTCCGGTTGTGAGAAGATTAGTTTGAGAAAGAAGGCAGCCAGAAAGGTACAGTCCATCTGATTTTTGTTCAAATTTTTCTTTATCTATTACAGATGATGATCTTAGAACTGTGAAGGAAGCAGTAGATTCAAAGGATGGAAAACTCTGGAAAGAGGCCATGGTTGATGAAATGGCATCTTTGCACAAAAATGAGTCTTGGGATATGGTGATTTTGTCACCTGGAAGGAAACCCATTGGTAGCAAATGGGTGTTCAAGAAGAAGACAAATGCATAAGGAAAGGTGGAGAAACACAAAGCTCGATTGGTAGAAAAAAGTTATTCCCAGGTGTCGGGAATTGATTTTGGTGATATTTTTTTTCCTGTTGCCAAGGTAGCTTCTATTAGATTACTTTTATTTGTTATTGTTGTTTTTGATTTTGAGGTAGAACAGATGGATATGAAGACAACATTTCTTCACGGGGACCTAGAAGAGGAGATCTACATGAAGCAACCTGAAGGATTTGCAATGAAGGGTAAGAAAGAACTGGTATGCAAGTTACAAAACTCTCTGTATGGGTTAAAACAGCCACCAATGATGTGGTATCATAAATTTGATACATTTATAAGGGGACTTGGCTTCACCAGAAGCAAAGAAGATCACTGTGTGTATTTTAAATTAATTGGGGGTTGTGTTATTTATCTAATCTTGTATGTGGATGATATGTTGCTAGTTGGAAATGACAAAGAAATTATCCAGGATTTGAATACCCAATTATCCTCCAAATTTGACATGAAAGATCTTGGTGCTACTAACTGTATTTTGGACATTGAAATTAAAAGAGATTGGGAAAAGAGGAAGCTCTATTTAAACCAAAGGAAGTATGTCGAGACGATACTGCAGAGGCTTAATATGCAGCATAGTAAACCGGTGAAGGTTCCTATTCATGTAGGTGTAAAGTTACCTACTGAACAGTGTCCCAAGACACAAGAAGAGGAAGAGGACATGTCCTATGTTCCATATGCAAGTGTAGTTGGTAGCCTGACGTATGTGATGGTTTGTACTAGACCAGACATTGCACATGCAGTGGGAGTATTGAGAAGGTTTATGTCAAATCAGGGAAGGAGCATTGGACAACTATGAAGCAGGTTTTCAGGTATTTGTGTGGCACTAGTGATTATGGTTTGTGCTACCAAGGAAGACAAGGATTGAACAAGGTTGGATATTTGTGGCTTTCTTGATGTAGACTGGGCTAGAGATCTAGATCATAGAAGATCTACAAGTGGGTATGTGTTTAACCTATTTGGAGGAACATTTAGTTGGATGAGTAAGAAACAATCCATAGTGGCACTATCAACTATAGAGACATAATACATGGCAGGCACTCATGCAAGCAGGGAAGCAGTTTGGTTGTAGAGATTGTGTTCAAGTATGGGGTTAGTATAGGGAGCTATAAGGATAGATTGTGATAGCCAAAGTAAAGTTTTCTTGGAAAAGAACCCTGCTTATCATTCAAATACAAAGCACATTGATGTTCAGTATCACTTTGTGAGGGATATGATAGAAGACAAAAAGGTGTTACTGGTAAAGGTGGACACTTTGAAGAATACTGCAGATGCATTGATAAAATCTATGAGCTTTAAGAAACTATATTGGTGTAGAGAAACAATGGGTGTTGCAAGGCTGGATAAATGACTAAGCTCTACTGTGGCCCCTTGTGGAAAGAAAACAACAAGTGGGAAAAAAATTTGGGACCCTATATTAGGTGGCGCGAACCTACCTTTGGTTTTCTGCATAGTTTTCACACATGGTTTTGGGTGCCATTTTTTTCGGTCTATGGTATTGGATGCTTCGGCATGTATACATATGTATTGTAACATTGAAAGGAACATAATGAAAAATCAAGCTAGTAGTCCCGGTTTTGGGATCCAGGGGAAATCTCTGTGTATATGTATCTTATGTGTTATACTCTCACATTGTTTATTTTCTGTGTTTTAGAATCAGTATGCAGGTAATTTATGGGGTTAAAACCTACAAGAGTCATATGAAGGAGACCAATATTTAGAAGTTGAACATGGCATTGATTTTCATTATTTCCATCAATACAATTACATCCCTACAAGAAATGAAAGTGGAGCTGTAAAAATACAAGTTCTCCCCACATGAAGACTAAGACAAATCAACCCCTAGAGGCCAATTTGACTTGATACTTATACAGAATGATTAGTAATCATTCCCCATGAAAGGAGGAATATTTACCCTTCAAAATCCCTCTAATAGTGGATCTAGCTCCCATCACTAGGAATCTGCATTAAATAACAATGAACACATTCCAAGATTTTCTCGATCATTGGAGCTCCAAAATCTGTGCAATAATTTTAGAATATCTTGTTGATTTATTATCCAATATTGATCTTCCTGTAGTAGGGAGTAAGTCCCTAAATTATCTCCACCTCCAAATCTCCATAATCTGCCCAATATTGTCACAATATTCTACAAAAATAAATAATATTAGGCACAAATATGCAATTATCCATAAACCTTCATAATGAACATATTAAAGTTAAAAATATGTTATCTAATGCAAAAATAGAGGTTTAATGTGCTGAAGGATGGTCATATGGGCATTAATTTATGTATAATTTGGAGGCTCATCATACCCCCCTACTAAAAGTGTTGCTCATCCTCTAAGCAACTTAGTGACCTCATTGTGCCTCATTCATGGCCCTGGTGGCCTCCCTAATTTGTTCTATAGTTATTCAACACTTTCTCGTAGCAACATTTTTCCTTCCTATAGCAGGGCCTATTCTTCTTTTAGTTGTTCAGTCATGGCTCCTGTGGTACTTGGCTTCTTCTCATAGGCTTGGGGCTCCTTTCTTTTGGATTGGAGGGAGGTTATCTCTTTAGTTTCCTTATTATTCTCCTTTTATCCTTTGTTTTGATTTTTTTAGGAACTTTATCTTATGTTTCAACATTTTGTTTTTATTTGTCACCCTCTTATTATTATGTAGATTCATCCATCACTGTTCCTTTAAGTCCATAAAAGCTTCTCTATCCATGTCAACAACATTTTTCCATGTCTTCTCAAGGTTTGTGCAAGGGAACCTTGCTGCCAAACGTCAATTTCATACCACTCATAATTTCAGTTTATGGAAAGAGGAGGAGTGCTTCCTATTCATGAGTGAGGTGAATAATGGTATGCTAATATCAAAACAATTTTACTCTCCCATCATAATTCTCATCCTTACAAGAAAGCTCCACAATTCAATTTTTTAATGGTTGTGCTACAAGATGTGTGGAGGAGTTTTACAAAAATTCACATAAAAAAAAATTGCAAGAGGTGATAGATCAAGCACTTACCCTTTATTTGAAGACTCCTTTAAATTTCTAGGGTTTTTTGGCCAATAATCCTCAATATAGGGCCCATTTGCTTTCTTTTGGGACAATCCTGTAGCAAGATGATTGTTTCCTGTAGTATCCATGTTTTTAGCAACTCCATTTTCTCTCATACCAAAGCAGTTTTTTCCTTGAGATTCTTAGTTATGGTTGATCTATTGGTTGGCCTCCTCACAAGTGTCAAAAATTTCTTCCCTTCCATTCAATCCTGCACCCATTTCTCCTAGTGCTCCTTCTCGGGATTTTATTTTTTTCTTGTTTGTATGTATTTATTCTCTGCCATTCATAGTATTTCACTATTGTTGTTTCTATGTGTGAAGGTCCTTTGTTGCTACCCAAGGTGCTACTGCTACTGGTGGAGAGTCCTGCTTGGAGTGGTAGAGTGTCTCTTGAGTTGGTATCACCCCCTCTACTTTATGGGAAAGGGGAAAAAATAGGATTATGGCTTTCTGTAATTGTTGCACATGCTGCTATAGTAGGATGTTTTCTTCCTGTAGTGGCCCTTCCTTCTCTTTCACGGCCCTGTAATTTCATGGGAGTGATGAGAAATGATGTAGAGGGCTTGGAGGATGATGCTAGGGCTCATAGGGAGTAGTTTATATTTGTGAAAATGGAGAGGATGTGCTCTATGTGCTTTTTCAAGAAATTTTTAGGGTGAGCCAAAGTGTAGGGTTTTTTCTTGAAAAATATTAATTTTTTCTTATGAAATAGGATGGATAAATGATGGATAGATAGTGGATATGAAGTGGACGGAGGGCTTCGAGTGCTTTGGTGACTTGGCCTTTGCACAAATTTCCTCTTTTAACTATTGTCCCCATTCCTCATAATCATCACCCTTCCTAATTTGGCTTTTCCACATTTCATGAGTGAGGGAGTTAGCTGCAATTAACTATTTGAGGGTGGATGATACTATTGACCCATCCTTAGCGTATAAAACCTCACCTCTTATGCATTGAAAACAAATTTATAACTATAATATGATCAAGAAAAGAGGTAAAGAATATTGAATACATGTACCTACCTGATGGTTGTTGGAGAGGCATGCATGTTGCTACTGAGTTGATGATCGCTCCATGGTCCTCCAGACATGATAATTTCCTTTTTTTATTTTTCTCAGATCTTCATAGGTTCATGATTCTTTGACTGATAATATTTTTGTGTGCAAGTTTATTTCCAATGCCTAATCTGTTGCTGGTGGATTTGATGGATGGCAGCCCATATTCTAAACCTTTGTCTTTTAGTTACCATCAAAAAGTTATCTTAGTCAAATCCGGCCTTCTTGGAGTGTTGGGCTTGGCCATGGGTGATGTTCACCTTCCCCACACTTTTAACAACTATCATACACTCTAACACTCCATCTCACCATTCTTTCCTCCAAAACCCCTCAACCAACTTCCTGTTGAATTCAGGACATCCTGTAGAAGTTTCCTGTAGCAGACTTGTTTCGCCATATCTCCAAAATGGTATACAAGATTGACCTAACATTTTCTGATCATGTTTCCATCATCCTTATGCACCTCCCCATAAACAAATCTTGGCCAATGGATGCACAAATATCGAAAAAATTTAAAAAAGGTTATAGGTGATGGAGGTCAATTTCTTGAAAACTGTGTGCTGGATGTTACCATCATCCATATGCATCTCCCCATGAAACATCTTTGCAAGTGGATGAACAGATATTGATAAAATTTAAAAATGGTTGTAGGTGATGGAGGTCAACTCTACAAAAGTGTGCACCAGAATTTGTTGAAATTTATTGGGCATGTTACTATCATCCATATTCATCTCGCCCTGAAAAAATTGGAAAATTGATGCACGGTTTTCCAGATATGACAAAATAATTTTATGTTCTATGTATTTTTGTTTCATGTAGCAAAACATAGCCTTCTTGTAGCATTTTAGGAAAACAAGGGAAATGAGTGGTAAAATATTGGTAATGATGAGTGTATGGTGGAAGTAGATTAGGGTGATGGATTGGCGTGGCCTTTGTCCTTCTGGAGCATCTGAACAAACGATGAGAGATTCCAACTTTGACTTCCTTTGACTAGGCCTTTGATCAACTTTTCTTTTGTTGGCTAACTTTATTTTGTTGCTTGCAGAGGTTGGAGAGAACTTCCATTCATGAGAGAGAGATACATGGAGCAAATATTTTTTTCTTTTTTCTTTATTTTCTTCTAGGCCTACTAGTCGCCTCAAAGAGGTTTTCAACTACTAGGTCTGCCTAGGTCCCTCAAAGGAGGTTTTCACCTAGGATCTTTTCTTTTTCTCTTTTCTTTCTCTTTTTTCCAACCCATTGACCAACTCATGGAGTTTTTAAATCAATGAACCAATCTCACATGCCTCAAAGGAGGTTTTCACCTAAGATTTTATTTTTTCTTCTTATTTTTCATTTTTTATTTTTTCTACCCTACTCTACTTGAAAAACAAAATCTCTTTCATGTATAACAATACTTCCAATGCAGACAAGTGCACATCAAGATGACAAATAAACTAACGTGTAGGCTTGAAATATATGCTTTGACATGTACCTAAATTTCAGAGAACAAATGATTTGATTGAGATGATATCAAGAATTGTTGAAGAAGAGTGTGTGATTGCAACTTGATTGTCTAGAACCATATTTCAATATAGTTTTGATGCCTCTGGTCCACTTACTGATTTGGATCATCTTAGATGTATTCTTCTTCCATGAAATTCATTTTTTTTTTTTATTATTCTCTTGAACACATAGAGGATCTAATGGTGAACATGAGGGAACTTTCTCAATCTCTGATTCCGATGTCTGCTCTACATCAAGTGCAACCCATGATCCTTTGGTCTTCTCATTTGAATCTTCTTCCTCTGGATGTGGTCCTCCAATGAAATCAATAGAATCTCTTTTTTACAGTACCTTTCCTGATCTAAGATGAATACCATTTATATCAAGAGGAGATGTTTGGAAGTGTTGTGCCTCAGCATTGTAAGTGGGCTGAGCTACTTCCTTGTATGGGTTCGAAAATGGTTGTGCAGGTAGTTGCGTGGGAGTGGATATTTGACATGGATGTGGTTAGGGTTGTGGTTGTGGTGGAGGTGGATGTAGGGATAACATGGAGTTGGGTATGGAGTATAATGAGGAAAATATTGAGGATATTGTGGATGGCTTCCATAAGTTCCTTGCCAACCTTGTTTCCAAGATTGGTTTTGGGGTTGATATGGCCAAGGTTTCCAAGGAAAGAGTGTGTTCCAATTACTTTGAGATGGATGTGCATAAGCTTGAAATTATGAATTAGGCTTTTGCATCATATCAGGTTGAATAAGATGCCAGGGTCCTCTTGGAGCTACATAACATAGCTACGTTAGCAATTGACTTGCTCCATTGTCCTCTTGGTAAAATTCCTTCAACCTCGGTGATGATGGGAAATATTTAACATCATGTCATTCTGCATGGACAACACAAATATCAGCTTCTTATTTTTTCTCATTTTGTATTCTTAAAATTTCTACTTGTTCACTTAGATTGCTAAGAATTTCTCTTTTCAAGTTATCAAGCAAATTTCCGAGTTTAGATTGACTTACCGATCTTGATGTTGATTGACTTAATCTTGCCCTCCCTCTTGATATGTGTTTGCAAATTTCACAAATTTCTTCAAATGATAATTGGTATACATCACCTCTACTCATGAGATCAAGGAGATCAATCCATTCATCTCTAATTGTTCTAAGTAAGAGGGGTTTTAGTGTTTCAGATCCTAAATGATATAATTTTCCCATCTTAACATAATATATGAACCTATATATAGATCCTCAAAGCTCTCATATTCTCTTTGATGCATTCTAAATATTTCTTCCTTAAGATCATGGTCTTTGTATTTTCTAGAAATATCCTTTGCATATCATTCCATGATCTTATTGAATTAGTCCCTAAACTCATGAACCATTTAAGAGCTCTATCCTTCAATGTTTTGGAAACAATATCAATTTTTGAGTTTTTAATAAGTAACCATAAGATCTACAAACAATTTCAAATTCAAAGATAAAGGTTTCTGGATCCTTTGACCTCATACCATGGAAGTTTGGAAGAAAGGATGGAGGGATGTTCTTCATATTCACACTGATCTCAGCATCTTGAATGGGAAATCCAATAGGATCTTCTTCATTGTCATCATCTCCATGCATTTCTTCTACCTTCTCTTCTTCTTATATCTGCAAAAGTAGATGGTGGTGCGGCTCTTACTACACCACGTGATCAAATGGGGGGGTTGGTGTTGGAGAATTGTTTTTTGAATAAGAATGCTAGTGAAATGCCATTTTTTGTTCTTGAAATAAAAAATGCCTAATGAATTTTTTTTATTTTTAGTTTTTTGCAGAAAGTAAAAAGAAATAAATAAACTAGGGAAGAAAACAATGCATACTTTGACACCTCCCCGACAATGGCACCAAAAAATGATGAGCCTCAATATTGCAGTGAGAATGCTACAACTCTCAAAGCTACCAACTTTAATTATCAACCCGAGTTTCACACAAACTTAAGAGGTATCGGCACTATATATGAAACATACAATGTTTCCTTCATTCATTGTCATGGTGTAATGGAGTGAATGTAATGAAATCAAATCCTAAACTATTTGCAGAAATGGAACCTTAACCTATTGCAGGAAAGAAAATACAAGGGAAGCAAACCTATCATAATTTCATAAAGTAAATATGATGAAATAAATATAAATAATTAAATTTAAAAGAGTTTTATATCCATTGATAGAGCTCATTTGATGTGGAAATCAATAAAATCGTTATTGCATTATCCAATTCATAAATTTGCCCATTAACCCAAATCGATAAGATGTTTTGTATGGGTAAAAAATGCAATTCCTAAGTGGTTTTTATTACTCTTCAACCATATATTAAGAGTCTAGGGGTCGTGATTCAACCCTAAGGGATGAAAACCAATATTTGTTAGCAAATATGGGTAAGTATATACACGCTAGAAGAGTGTTACAGGAAATTGCAAGATGCTACATGATGCTATAATTCACCAAATGACCAATAAATTCAAATAAAAATTGGATGGGATGAACTTTTTTATTGAGTAGGAAATATTAGGTCTCCATTCCAAGTGGAATCACTCAAAAATACCCCTATTAACCCATGCTAAAAAATAGCAGAAAATTACTAGTCTAAAATCTAGAAATTCGAGAACTAGTGAGCTAGTAAATCTAACAAACGCCTAACTTAATCAAGTGAAAATGAAATTGGGTAAATGTTTTTATTAACTAGAATGTTTCTTTTATCTAATTCAAGTGGAATAGACTTGATTGAACCTATTTAGCATGTTCTAAAAAATAGCAGAAATTTACTGTTATTTGCCACAAGGGACTTCCAGAAATTTAGATTTGGGAATAAGAAAACTAATCTATGTAGATAAATTATTACTATCAGCTTCCAAATATGTTCCAAGGATGAAATGATGCCTTTTATCCTACAAAATAACTTACTTCAACCATTTAACACAATCCTACAACAAGAAATCATTAATACTAAATGCAGAAATAGGAGAAGACAAAAACAAGAGATGCATGTGAATAAGTGAAAGGAAGAAAAGTAAATGATACAAAAGGGCTCTTAGGGTGTTACGATAGTCAAACCCAAGAAAAATCAAATTCGTATGAATGATACTAAGATTTAGAAGCTGAACATGGCACCAATATTCATTATTTCTATCAATACAGTTACATCCCTGTAAGAAATGAAAGTGGAGCTGCAAAAATATGAGTTCTCCCCACAAGAAGATTAGGAAAAATCAACCACTAGAGGAAAATTCGACTTGCTACTTATACAAAATGGTTAGGAAGCATTCCTCATGAAAGGAGGAATCTTTCCCATCCAAAATCCCTCTAATATTGGATCTGGTTCCCAATACTAGGAATATGCATTAAATGGCAGGGAACACATTCCTATATTTTCTCAATCATTGGAGCTCCAAAATCTGTGCAATAATTTCATAATAGATTATTTATTTATTATTCAATATTGATCCTCATGTAGTAGGGAGCAAGTCCTTAAATCATCCCCTCCTCCAAATCTCCGTTATTTGCTCATTATTCTCATAATATTCTACAGAAATAAATAATATTAGGCACAAATATGCAATTATCTATGAACCTTCCTAATGAACACATTAAAGTTAAAAATATGTTTTCTAATGTAAAAATAGAGGTTTAATGTGTTGAAGGATGGTCATATGGGCCTTAATTAATATCTAATTTGGAGTCCCATCAATCCTACTCCAAATGTCGTACCTATTGAATTAACAATTAAGCCTCCCAAGGGTGTTATCCATAAATCGACATTCAAACCTCGCGCAAGAGCTACTCAAAATTATAACATATTTGAGGACCTGGCTCAAGATCCATCATCTATGTCCACTCTTTAGGTTTTGTAAAAATTTCCCGCCCTAAAGAAGGATTTTCTCTCAGCAATTAGATGTATTGATCCTTCGGATTCCAACCTAGTAGTTTTTAACCATGAGAACCATACTGTTGGGAACGGGTTCCCCCAAGGATAGTTTTAGGGCTAAAATCCCATGTTTTGGGACAGTTTGTAATAAAGTTTTAAAGTCTCTGCATTTTGTGGTCACTTAGAGCGAAGGTGTCAAGAGTCATAAAGGTTTGTCCGTGCTCATTTTGTAAAATGTAAAGTCGGCTGTAAAGATCCACCCATGGTCCACAGACCATGGGATTGTATAAAAAAGAGCTAAGTAAGTAAGCTCTAGGTAGTTTTTAGAAAGAATAAAAGAAGGAGTTGAGGAGTTGAGCATTAGAGTCTAAGTGTATTGGGTCTTAGCGTTGGTAGAGGCTCTGCAGCTGAGTGCGCAGAGGCCTAGGGTGGAATTTCACAACTGAGTGTGTGGACCCCTGTAGTCGTGTGCTCAGGGTGGATAGAGTCTGTATTAAATTGAAGATATCAATAAAGAGAAGTATTCTACAAATCTTGTGTATTTATTTCTTGTTAATGCATCTGATTATATTGCATTTTGGGTTTAAGTTGCAATGTTTATTTGATACGCGAATATATATGATTGTATTGGTTAATTAAACACAAGTAAGGGTATCAGTTTACACTGCTCTAATTGTGGTCGATTAGTAAGATAAGTAGAACACTTAAGATACCTTGGAAACCTATACAATACGTTGTCATAGCACCGCGAAAGTAGTTGGATCGTGGATTAAGACTGCGCAAAGGTCAACCATACACCTTCACGGAGGTACTAAAGGTTGGAATAAAGGGTAGACTATCAGAGCCCTAAAGCTTAGTGACCTACGCGAAAGTAGGAATGGAGGGTATAAACTAACATCATGAACATCTCAAGGTGCTAAAACTTGGTTCCAAAATCCCCCCATAGTGCTTTAGGTGAGACCCCGGTCCGTGCTCTACGGGTTGATGCCGAAAGGGCCAATAGTATAGGGATTTGTTTGGCTAACTATCATGCCCAAGAAAGCCAATAAATGTTTCCGTTGTCGGGACCAAAATATGCATGAGAGATGTGTGATGTCGTATCACTAGAATCAAGTTAAGAAAGAGGTCAAAGACTGGTTGGATAGGAAGATCCACGAATTTGTGGTGCAATAGAACAGAAATCCATGGTTGACAAAGGAACAGTGGCTAGATAGTTACCTGTATACAAAAATCCATGAGATCTTTTTATGTTCCTTTCCAGTTAAGTTATACGAGTGGATCGCAAAGCTAGCAGATAGCGAAGGAAGGTGGAGACTTAACGGTCATATTGTTTGGACCGTAGAGTTAGTATAGAGACTGGAAGCCTTTGAGGATAAGATCATCTATGTTGTTGATCATTGGCTCAAATGCATCATAGGAGGATTTGTGACGAAATTTGTGATCTATACTTCAGTTAGATATAGCGAGGTGGAGTGGCGCTTTTCAAAGTTCTGTGAGGTAAGTACTTGAAGTCTTTAAATACCTGGATTAAGATGTTATTGTGTGAAAATTGGATTATGCAGCTACCTTGATGTTCGGAGCTACGCGAAGTGGAAAGACTTATAGGAATGAAGGAAGAAAGGGTCCTGAATATAGTACATTGATTTCACCTCCATTGGGTGACGAAGAGGGAGTAGCATAGGCTTCTCTACGAAGTGCAGTTCAGTTAATAAAATAGTGACTCCTGTGACCACCACCTCCACCTATACCACCTCCAACTTCACCACCATCACCTGTGACTTCGCCCACCCCACCTCCACCTCCACCGCAGTCCAACATGGAAAATTTAGTGAAGCTACCTTTGTTTAAGGGCTTGGGAAATGAGGACCCAGAAAAGTTTTGGTTCATTGTGAAAGCTGTATTGGAAGCTCAGGCCATCAAAAACGATCACATGAAGAAGGCAACATTGGTTAGTTCTTTGCAGGATCACGCGCTAATGTGATACATCAAGTACTCTAGTGATAACCCGAACGCTGGGTTGGCAGAAATCTAGAATGCGCTGAATAAAGAGTTCAGTAGGCCTAAATCTGAGGCACAATTGATTGTGGGATTCAAGGAAATCCTGATGAAAACAAGTGAGACTCCTTGGGAATTGGATAAAATATTGAAGTGTAAAATCCATGAAGTTAATATGAACTTAACAAATGGACAACATCACGAATGGTTCATGGCTTTGCTCCTGCCTCACCTAAGGGTTGTACTGTCACAACAGCATATTATGACTCAGGCAGAGGCCTTGAAGATTTCCATAAGACTGCATGAAACATTAATGCAAGATCCAAATTTAGGGGTTCAACAGATCCATTTTCAGTTGCAAAATATTTTCCTCAAATTGAAAAGTTTGAAGCATGACAAAATAGTTCGACCAGAGGTGCGCGAAGAAATATGGTGCCTGAAATGTAAAGGTTAGGGGCATGACAAAGACCACTGCCCGGTCTTTGCGAACTATATTGCAAGTGGAGTGCCAATGCCTTTGAGGCCGGAAGCCAAAGTAGGACCAAGTGCGGGGCCTGCGTTATGGTGCACTATATGTCAGGTAGTAGGAAAACATACGATGGATAATTGTCATTTGCTGCAGAAGTTTGTATAAACATTGCAACAATTGTTCTACAAGTTCTGCAAGCTGGTAGGACATGATGAGCGCAACTTTGAAGTTATGAATTGATGATGGACAGAAAACCCACCTATAGATTTTAGGAAGAAATGCGGCCTCATGACCAAAGCACTAGGACGGTGCGAATAGGCATTCACGGGCGCGGACGAGGCCGAGGTGGAGGAGGACTTGGCAGAGGTCAAGGACAACTAATCTGCTACAATTGTGGAGGACCATGACACTATGCCTGTGAATGCACTAACTCGACGCATCCATCGTGCAAATATTGTACTCAGTTTGATCATGAGATAGAGGAATTTCCTATGCTAATAGCGAGGATATGCAACAAAGGGGTGCTACCACCTTAGCTGACTTAGAACCTGCAAATGGTGAGGGATGAGCCTCGCGAAGAGGATCTGAATGTGAATATAGTGCTCCTAAGTGGAATTGCAACGGGAAATGATAAGGGGAAACAACCCGAATATAGTGCATGGGTTCGCAAAGCTCCGGCGAAGGAGGCTGAATTTTATTTGGAGCGCGCACGTGAAACGTTCATGGAAGAAAAAAAGAGCTTCACTGAGGCCTCTACCTTAGGGAGTAGGGATAAGCTTGATCAGGATATGGACCCTTCTATGCTTACAAATTTTCTAGAAACCTGCATGAAGCTGTTGCATGATAGAAAGGTTGTGAAGGGTTTACAAGAGCTTCTAAATAGATATGTTGGAAACACTCCCAGTGAACCGTGCATTGTACGGAAGATTGGTAGGCATAAAACAAGGACAGGATGAGAGATGAGACTAACTACATAGATAGGAGAATATGAAATGGATTAGGTTATTCTGGATCTAGGGTCAGACGTGAAAATTTTACCAAAGCAAACGTGGGAGCGAATGAGAAGACCCGCGGTGCAGTGGTCTCTGATTCAGTTAAGAATGGAAAATCAATAGAAGATCATCCCCATGGGACGGCTACAAGGAGTAACTGTAGACATTGAAGGCATGAATGCATTGGCTAGCTTTAAAGTAATAGAAATTGTGGATGGCAGTAACCCCTACCCTATAGTCCTTGGCATTGATTGGGCTACTAACATGAACGGGGTAATCAACCTAAAGAAGAGCAATATGATATTTGAAAAGAAATCGCTTCACGTAATAATACCCGTAGATCCTATTGAAGGATTTCGCTATACTGAACCAGTATGTGATTATGAGAGCGATAATGATTTGGACTGCATATATAAGATAACAGTGTGATACCAAGATTTGGTGAATCCGACAGTAGATGGACGAATTACATGAGATTTCGAGAGTTGCTGCACCTCAGACTCTAATGAAGAATTAGAGTGTTGGCTGAATCGGCTACACGAAGTAACCACGCTGAGTTATAACATGATGACCCAGTCAGTGCAATATGTATTGTTAGAGGTAAGAAATGTGTTGACTTATGTTGGCTTGAATCATGTAGATATATTTGTGGATGCATTTGAAATGAAAGTACTAGAAGAGCAGCATTTCCAGGCTTTGGATTGGGCACTACGCACTATGCCTGCAAGATGGTGGGGTACGCACAAGGGTAGCTTTAACGATTGGCGTAAGTGTAGGAGGATGATGCGAACACACTTTGGGACGTTGAAGGTACGAGTGACAAACAAATATGATGAGAAGGATGATCTACATGCACACTTGGCCAAATGGGCTAAGGCTTATGGAGGGAAGCTCCAACCTGAATGGGTGCACTTTTTCTATCACACCTTGGATGTCATCCTGATGAACTGGTACCTCGAAATAGAGCTCCTCCATGGTATAGGTGAATGGGATATTCTACAAGAAGGATTCATAATGATGTTCAGCTTCAAAGACAGGTTTGACTGTATTGATAAAGCACTACAAGAATTTAAAGCAACAATCTTTAGGATACCACAGGATCCTTTGGATTTGATTCAACCCGATTGGACTACTTAGCTGAGCCACGTGCTGGAATGCTATAATGTAACTTTTGAAGAAGAAGATGAAGATCCAAAAAAGATTAATATCCCTAAAATCGAGGGTCACCGTGAGGTCGAGGGACCATAGGTTGAGAATACTAATATAACGGCGCCATTGAAAACAACACAGGTAAATATTGGTACGGAGGCGGAGCCCAAATTCATGAATATTGGAGATTACTCGGATGACACGATGGTAGATAAGGTCATTGAATTGCTCTGCAAACACCAGGATTTGTTCCCTACAAAGTTTACGAAGCTAGACAAGATGGTCATAGCAGGCATCATTGAGCCCGTAGAAGAATCTGATTGGGTAAGCCCAAGGGTGGTACAGGAAAAGAAGTAGAAGGATGAATTAAGGATATGCGTAGATCTCAGTAAGTTGAATGATTCTTGCATACATGTTAATTTCCTGAATTCATTCACTGATGAGGTATTGGATAATGTCGGTGGCTAGGAAGTGCACTCCTTCACTGATGGGTTCTCTAGGTACCATCAGAACAAAATCGTGCCTGAAGATAGAAGCAAGGTGACCTTCACAACTGAATGGGGATGCTTTCAGTACACTGTAATTCCTTTCAGATTCAAGAACGCACATGTGATTTTTTCACGCGTAGACATTGCTGCATTCAAAGAATTCATTCATAAGTTTCTAGAGGTGTACTTTGATAACTCGACTATGTTTGCATTGGTAAAACACCATGTGCAAGTTTGCACTTGATGCTAGATATTTTTCGAAGGTACCAAATTGCACTCAATCTGAAGAAATGCTTATTTTTTGTTCCTTTTTGAACTCTACTGGGTCATGTGGATTGTAGACGGGGACTTATGGTAGATCCCATGAAGATCATAGTGATACTTAACTTGGAGGTGCCAAGGAGTGTGAAACAGCTGCTGAAACCCTAGGACATACTGGGTATTACATGAAGTTTATCAAGGGCTATCTCAAAATCACTATGCATATGGAGAATTTGTTGAAAAAGGATGTCACATTCTGTTGGAATGAGGTCTATGAGAAAAGCTTGGATGTATTGGAAGGAAAGATGGTCACCACACCAATTTTAGTCTTCCTGGATTGGAAGGAGTTTCATGTACATGTAGACGTGTTCACAAGCAAGAGGTTATCCAAGGCTGAGAAGAACTATTCAGAAGTTTAGACACTATTTCCTGGGTGGACATTTTAAAATGTACACGGATCATTCTGCTTTGAAATACCTGGTCAATAATCCTATGTTGGGGGGAGAATCTGTAGGTGGTTGTTATTGATCCAGGAGTATGATTTTGAGGTTATTGTGAAGCTTGGATGATTGAACATGGGACCAGACCATCTATCATGCATCGAAACAGGGGAAGAGCCCACTAATTTGGAGGAGGGATTGCCTAACATGCAACTATTTGTAGTACACATCTCGGATGGTCACTTTGAAGACATCATACACTTCCTAACGATAGGAAATACCCTGAAAGGTTACACCATCCAACAAAAAACGGAGTTAGTGGTACACACGACAGAATTTTTTGTCATTGCCGAACATTTGTACAAAATTGGATCTGATGAAGGATTACGACGATATGTACTAGAGTTTGAAAGGAGCAATATCCTCGTGGACACTCATAGGGGTGCCGCGGGAGGCCATTATGTAAGAAGAGTGACCATGCAGCAGATTCTACACATAGGGTTGTGGTGGCCAACCCTCCATCAGGATTCAAAATCTTACTGCAAGGCATGTGATGTGTGTCAAAGTACTAATAGGCCATCGCAGAGAGATGAGCTACCTCTCAACCCACAGATGACATTACAACCTTTTGAGAAATGGGCGATAGATTTTGTTGGACCCATTTAGCCCCAAGGGAAGAAGACAGGAGCGCGGTACATTATCACTGCGACTAAGTATTTGACTCGATGGGTGGAGGCATAGCCTATGAAGGACTACACAAGTGCAACCAATGTGAAGTTCCTCTTTGAGTATGTACTGACGTGATTTGGGTGTCCAAATATTTTGATGAGTGATCATGGTACACACTTTTTGAACGAAACGATCAGTGCGCTAATGGAAGAATTTCAAGATATATCACTAAAAAGGCAAGCCTTATCACCCACAGGATAATGGGATGATGGAAGCATTCAATAAGGTGTTGGAGAATGCTCTGACCAAGGTTTGCAATGCTCAGCAAAGTGATTGAGACCTACGCATACCCGCCGTACTATGGACCTATCGAATGACATGCAAAAAGTTGACTAGACTTTAGGCTTGTATATGGTGTTGAAGCAGTGATGCCCATGGAATACATTGTGCTTAGTCTGCGCATAGCAACACTAACTGTTGGAAATAATACTAGGGGGGTGAATCGGTATTTACAGATCAATAGCTTTTTAATTTCCATAATTAGATTTATATACGCTACGTTAGAGAAGGGAACTCGCGTGTACACGCAACTATTCTTAAGGCAACCAACGTATATCCAGTGAGCTTCTGATTCAGTTAATTCATCATATGTCAATCTTTAATCAGTGCATCAGTACTTTGTTAAACATTAAACAGTAACCATGTGTAGTAATAATAGAATAAACCATCACACATAAGCAACACACATGAACACAAAGATTTAAAGTGGAAACCCAATGTGGGTGAAAACCACCTGCTGTTGTCATCTCTGTCTTCTTTTAATAATAAGAAAATATATTTACAATCTTGTATTGGTGTAGATGCATACTAGTACATAGGCACCCACCTACAGAAGGCTACAACCTTCTCTCGTCCTCCAGCTTCTACTAGAAGGGAGCTACAACACACTAGCTCTTGTAATAGATGATATGTTTACTAGTATGTAGGTGCCGACCTATAGAAGGCTCCATCCTTCACTCGTTTTCTAGTTGCTTCTGAAAGGGAGCTCCAATCCCCTGGCTCTTGTACTGGCTAATATGTTTACCAATACGTGAGCACCATCCTACAGAAGGCTACGACCTTCTCTCTTCCTCCAGGGACCACGTTTTATAAATTTTCAAACTGGATACTCCTGGAACAAAACACCACAATCTAAAGGCCACGTTTCATCAAATTTTCATACTGGACCAATCAACTACATTGAAGCTCATAATCAATCACCAGTGCAATACAACCATCAAATACATCTGCATCAACCAACCACTGAAACTCAATCATCAATCTCTGAATCAACCACAATAGAATCAATCACTGAAAACCCATCATCATTGAAGTAAATCACAATCAATCAACCTGAACATTCAGACCATTGTCACCAGAACACAGTCAATAGAACACAAGGCAGAACCCAAAACTCTGTATTAACAACTAGAACAAACTACAACTTCAACCATCATATTTCATAATGTATACGCTACCTTGATGTGCTGAACTGGCGTGTATAAGCACTTTTACCAAAGTGAACCAACGTACAGATCTACAAATGCTAACTTAAAACATCACAACTATTCCATACTTCAGTCATACCCAGATCAGGAACATTTACAGTGTAAATCACGCGTTAGCATTCAGATCTAGACTATCCATGATCAATCCATATAATAATAATTCATTTTAGGTCTCATGATCATGATCTATCATTAGATCTCATCCCCCGTCAACCACATAGGTGCATCCTTAGTTCAGATCAAACAAAGCATCAAAAACCCATAACCTGCATCATCATTCAGAACCAGCAGTAACCTCAGAAACCATGCAAGAGACTGTATACGCTACTTGGCTGAACCCAAACTGCGTGTATACACTACTTCCGTTAATCAAACCCGTGTATACCTCTAAAGCTACTGCAAATATAAACTTTTGAATCAAATCTGTACCAACCAGCAATATATTGAACATCTACTGTTAACTTATAGGCAGCAACAGAGATCACTTTTTCTCACTTATATAATCAATCTATCAAATATCAAACTCCTTATTCATTTAGTTTTATATTCAGATCTAACAGACAACAGTAAAATAGCCGCACTGATCTGATAGATCAGTCATCCTTGAACATCAAGCTTTTCTTTCGCATACACTACTTGGAAGATCCTAACCAGCGTGTATACGCACCTTCACCAAAGTGAACCAGTGTATAGATCTACAAATACTTACTTATAACTTTGCTGCAATTCCTGACTTCAAACATACCCAGATCATCACATATAAAGGATAAAACATGTGTTAGCAATCAGATCTAGCTCATCAATTATCAGATCACATAATGATAATTCATTATGATCCTAATCCATCATTAGATCTCATCCATCATCAAACGCTCATGTGGATATTCAGTCTAAGCAAAGCATCAGAAACCCATAACAATCATATTTTCTTTTGATCTAACACTTCATTAGATATTCATTACTTCTGTACATTGGCCTAATGATCTTCTCCTCCTTGTATAGTTTTAGGCCTTTCTCAATACCTTGGACGAAAACCACTTAAGAACAATACCTTGGACCAAATACCTTGGATCAATACCTTGGAACAAAATACCTTGGACTAAATACCTCATACCAAAACCTTGGTTTTCCACCATGTACGTGATTTTCCTCCTGTGAAAGTTCATGTATACGTATACACTCCTTTTCTTCTGTTAACCTACGTGTATACACTCTTTCTGTACAGTGAACCCGTGTATACAACTTAACATACCTAAAAATGTCCTTTTCTTCAACTTCTTGATTCTAATCTGTAGTCCTTTGTTCCTTCATCCTATTATTTTGTACCATTATTTTGTTCCCTCTAAATAGATTTGTTATAATGTGATTTTCCATTGTACATTACTTCTGAACTCATTCCTTTGAACTACCCTGCATTTTGTCACATATGTAAACACAACTTCCATGCATTCTATCACATCTGTCAATATAACTTCCATGCATTCTGTCACATCTGATATCTCTCCTGTATATTCATCTAGTTACGTAGATTCATCTAATTACCATATACAAGTGAGTTGTTCTGCTACAAGTGGGTTGCCATCAAGTACAACACATGCATCATAATGCCAACAATCTCCCCCTTTGGACTTGATGGAAACCATGTTGGTGTTGATTACTGCAAGCTATAGAAGCTATTAGAGATAATGAGAAACACCAAAATACTCTTCCCCTTTGAAATCAAGGGCAAAGGGTGGACCAAGATATTCTTCCCCTTTGATATCAAGGGAAAAGGGCTGACCAAAATGAAGACTCTCATATCTGAACAGCTGAATATAAGCATTGATCAAGCTCCCCCTAGGCACATGCTAAATTCTCTGATTAAACTCCTCCTTTGTACATGCTGTGATGCACTAAACTTTCCATGCTCCCCCTGAGCACATGCAGAGTCTGCAAAAATATTTTCCAAAAAAATAACATGACTCTATAACCTATGTGAGTTTGACCTTCCTATCACCAATGACTCATACATACATCAATCTCCCGACCAAGTGGGGATATACCGAATTTGACTCATCCACTCAACCAAGTGGGGATATACCAATTGTTTATACATGACTGAAATATAGAAATTATTACATCATTCTTCCCATGCATAGTGGGGGTACAAATTACATCGTATGACCAAAAAGGACTCATTAAAATACTATGACAGACAGAGACATATTATTACATCATGGGTCTTTAAATTACCTTTACATCAAATGATATACATGACATTTATAACAGAGACCAAGACCATGATAGTCATAAACAACTATCATACCATGTATGATCTGCACCATAAGAATCTGTCAGTAACATCCAGACCAACAACCTATATATGTCCATCATCAATTCCCAAGATATGATAATATAGTATCATCAACCTATGACAAAGTATGGTACATATAGATATCAACTCTTCCTGTTGATCTCATCAAGATAAACTTGTTCCATTTCCTTAGTAGAAAGAGCCTTATCATAACCTTCCATGAATCAAATAAGCATATGTCATATCTCCAAGCAGTAAAAATCATTCACATCATATCATATGTATGTGAAAACACCATAGTCATCATCTATGATCTAACATCATCATCAAGAACTTCATGATATTTCCACAAGAACCATTAATATATCAACCATGTATCATCACTGGGGAACATTCCATATCTGATAAGCATTAACCATGATAATGAACATATGTGAGTATCAAACCTATCATCATAAAGTAAGAAGGAATCATCATTATGTGACTAAGTAAGCCATGTCTCCAAATATCCATGTCTTCAAATAGCTATGTATTCATGAGACCTGCATTAACACCATTCTCTTGGCCAGCCAATGATATTTATCAATATGCAACTTAAGTAATCATCCATGTATCCAACATCATGTGTATCCATCAACTATATATCTACCACACCATGAGCTCATAGTCATTTGTCAAGCTTTTTTGATACCATCAACAACAACAATCCTCAACCATGTGAGAGCCAAGAACTATAGGAATCCTGCACTATATGAACTGTATGCATCTTTGAAGGCATGATGACAGCATCATAAAAGAAATGAGTGGATTATCATCAATAATGAAGTTTTGTACTCAAGCTTTGTACTTCTCCTTGTCCTTACGAAGATCACCATGTAAGCAACATATATGTACTATATGCATTATAAAAATTCATCCACAACCAACCATAAATCTGATTTGAATAACAACTATGTAACCCCAAGAAATGCAAGTATCGTCATCATATGGAACTTATAACTGCAACATAGCATGATGTATCCTTTAAACTCTTTAGCCACATAAGCATCATCACCATTGATAAGACTTCTATACATAATGCCAATAATGAAACATTATAAGCATAGCATATTCTCCCCCTGAACCTGTGCCACCTGTTCATTGTCTGATCATTGCATATATCAGTAATAAATATCAAGGCATCATCATCAATTAGATATACATCAAGTCATCAACAACTTATGACGATCAAAATCACTTCTAAATAACATCCAAAGACTATAGTCATCAATCATTAAGATAGAAAAGATAATCGGTAGTTGTCTGAACCATATCAGATCATTTTTCTGAGTCTGGCCCACTTCTTCTTCATCAAGCCAACATATACGTGACTGTGCAGCTTCGAACTCGGGTATATATACAACTTGTCTTCATTATAATTTCGTATGAGAATTAGAGCATTGAAATTTCATACTTTTAGTTCCTCCCAAGTCTGTTCTATCTGTATACTGAGCTATTCCACATATTTCTAACCGTACTTCCTTCTTCTTCCATACCTTGGAGTGTGATGAAGTTTTCTCCTTTTGGTATGTTGGCCAAACTTTCCTCCTACATTCTTTTGCTATATGCCCAAACTTGTTACAAGCATAACATATTATATGTTTCATATTCCCTCTATAGTAGTTAATGTCTTTGTGACCAAACATATTGCAAGAAAAACAATATCCCTTAAAGTACCTAGAAGTTGATGATCTTTTTGTGTGACGGTTATTGGCTTGAATCATTCTTCTTCTACATCTGGCTGCAACATGTCCAAAATTATGGCATATAAAACATTCAACATTATTCATCAGAGGAATTAACCGACTATCACTTCCACAGTTAGGAGAAAAATATTTTATTTGAAGACTTTGTTTCCTTGGTTTTTGATGGGGTGGACCTCTCATCTCCTTGTTGAGAATTTCATATGTTGCATTAGATTTCCTTGCCTCATCTTGTGAGCTAGATTCACCTTCAACAAATTCATGAAAACCAAGACCAGTTTTGATGGTAGGAGACCTTTGACTACTAATAATATTATCCAAAATCTTAGTATTGTCTTGAAATCATGACATTTTATCCTTTTCTTCTAATTTACCTTTTAAGATATTTACCTCAACCTAATATTGCTCTTCCTTTTCCAGATATTGTTTCTTCAAGATTTCTTCAACCTTTCTTCCTTCTTCTACTTGTTGCCTTAATTTGAGAATCTCATTTTCTTGTTCTTCATCTTCTTGAGGTATTTCTTCATTCTGCTTATTTTCAAGATCTTCCTTTAGAGAGAGATCTTAGCTTCAAGACTTTCATAGTAACTGGATCTATCTTTAAGTTTCTTGATTGTTGTACTATTTTTATTTACTTCATTTCTTAATGATGTCACTTCATCCTGCAGCTTTTGACATTGATCTTCCTTTTCCTTATACTACTTCCTTACCTTCTTTCCTTCCTCCAACTGATATTTTAATCTAGTAACTTCTTCGTTGTAGGAACATTCCCTTTTATCAATTAGATCTTTTTGATATCTAATTGCATCTGTGATCCTTTTAAATTATGCCTCTATTTGATTTCTTTCTCTTTCAACCATAAGAGCAAACTTAGTTGTTTCGCTATCACCTTCATTATCTTCAAATGAACAGAGAAATGTATCACCAGAGGACAACAAATTCATACCTGATAGTTCTTTTGCAAGTTCATATTCATTCTGAGTTGATTCTGAATCTGAAGAATTGCTTCTACATAAAGGCCAATCGTCTCTCCCACTGTCACAGTTCCTTTGAGATGTCTTCTTCTTTTGGGATGCTTTCTTCTTGAGTTTCTTTCCCATTGTTACTACGGATCTCCTTCAAGTGATCAAGCTTCCACCAAAGGACTTTCTCTAATACCAATTGTTGGAAATAATACTAAGAGGGGGGGTGAATCAGTATTTACAAATAAATAACTTTTTCATTTCCATACTTAGATTTATGTACGCTACTTCAAAGAAGGGAACTCTTATGTACGCGCAACTATTCTTAAGGTAACCAGTGTATATCCAGTGAAATTATGATTCAGTTAATTCATCATATGTTTATCTTTAATCAATGCATAAATACTTTATTAAACAATAAACAGTAACCATGTGCAGTAATAATAGAATAAGCCATCACACATAAGCAACACACATGAATGCCAAGATTTAAGCTGGAAACCTAATGTGGGTGAAAACCACCTGCTGCTGTCGTCTCTGTCTTCTTTTAATAATAAGAAAATCTATTTACAATCTTGTACTGGTGTAGACTCATACAAATATATAGGCACCCACTTGCAGAAGGCTATAACCTTCTCTCTTTCTCCAACTTCTATTTGAAGGGAGCTACAACCCCCTAGCTCTTGTACTAGCCGAACTATTTACTAGTACGTAGGCGCCGACCTATAGAAGGCTCATCCTTCACTCATTTTCTAGCTACTACTAAAAGGGAGCTCCAACCCGCTAGCTCTTGTACTGTCCGATATGTTTACCATATGTAGGCACCGGCGTGCAAAAATCTACAGCCTTCTCTTTTCCTCCAGGGACCACGTTTCATAAATTTTCAGACTGGATACTCCTGGAACACAACACCACAATCTGAAGGCCACGTTTCATCAAATTTTCATACTAGACCCATCAACTACATTGAAACTCATAATCAATCACCACTGCAATACAACCATCAAATACATCTGCATCAACCAACCACTTAAACTCAATCATCAATCTATGAATCAACCACAACTGAATCGATCACTGAAAATTCATCAACGCTGAAGTAAATCACAATCCATTAGTCTAAACATTTATACCACTGTCACTAGAACACGGTCAACAAAACACAAGGCAGAACCCAGAACTCTGTATTAACAACCAGAAAAAACTGTAACTTCAACCATCATATTTCATAATGTATACGCTACTTTGATGTTCCTAACCAGCATGTATACGTGATTTTACCAAAGCGAACCAACATACAGATCTGCAAATGCTAACTTAAACATCACAACTATTCTAGACTTCAGTCATACCTAGATCAGAACATTTATAGTGTAAATCACAGATTAGCATTCAGATCTAGACTATCCATGATCAAACCATATAATAATAATTCATGTTAGGTCTCATGATCCTGATCCATCATTAGATCTCATCCCCCATCAACCACATAGGTGCATTCGTAGTTTATATCAAACAAAGCATCAAAAACCCATAACCTGCATGATTTGAAATCACCCGTAAATGACCTCAGTGAATTAATGAAGGTATTACAGAATGATGTGTTGGGGTGTGCCTATGTTATTATGCAACGAATTGATAAGATTGTGAAATACACAGACACTGAAGCAGTAAGAGAAACACAGTAAGCAAACACATAAAACACAACAAGCTTAATAAGGAGTTCACCCAATCCTCTTAGGCTACGTCTCCTGGTCCAACCTTTAGTGGTGGCCTTTCTATTGTGTCTTAAAGCAATTTTTTTACAGTAAGGAGCTCAATTTGAGTCTCAATTTAACAGATGATGATCAGTTGGATTGTACTTGGATTCTCCAAGTCTCTAGAGTACACAGACTCTGCTTACTAAGTATCGATCTCAAATGGTCTCAGTGGTATAAGTCCAATTTGGTACTCAGTACCTGATAGGTATACATAGAGGAGTTGCGTGAACCTCTCAAGCCTTCTCTGGAGTTCACAAACTCTCGGACTCTCTTTGTCTCTGTCTGCTCGATGTTGCCTTTGCTCTATAGGTCACCTCGACTTCTCTGTTCTCTGCAGTTCACTTCTTTCTTACCTTTCAGTTTTATGCTTCTCTTTCTCTACCCCCTTTTCCTCTTTGTTTGTTCGTGGCTTAAAGCCAATCTGCTCCCTGACTATTCATTTCTACTTCCCAGCTCTCTAGATCTCCTACCTCTGTCTGCTTGAATTCCCCTACTCTGCATCATCATAACTATGTAATGCGTCACAGAGAGGTGGCCACTTGTTTCCTCATAAACTGAGTGTCAGTTCTCTTTGAATGGTCATTATTTCCATTGCTCCAATATTTCCCATGAAACTGATTCTTCTGCAAACTCATCAATCATGCTAGACCTCAAATCTTATATGACCTAGCCTATTTCCCTGACGAATCCAGTCATCCATCGAATCATTTCTCTGTCGTTGATCTAAAGCCTCCAGATCCTATGGTCTCCATCCATATCACTTGGTTAAGTAGCATGACCTTTACCCGCGTGATGTGAGTGGTTTTCACTCTCATCCGCTGGACGTGTATCACTGAGTGTATGGCATTAGGCAGGACTCGATCGAACCTACTTACTGCTTGAAGCTCTTCTGATATCCTGTCGATTTTAGCGTGGGACCTGCCTTTTCATGGAATCGGCGATTTCCTATACGGTTTTATGCTTTTTCTTGTGACCAAGCGCTTGGGGCTTTTCCTTCACTAAGGGGGACGCCCTACAATACGTGATTAGTGCTTTAGCGCTAATCGCGTATCAGAAATTGTCTTTGTTTTTAGATTTGACCTCTCATTTGTCAATTTGTGCCAGTGCGTGGTCACCGTGGGCCAACGGTCTGCGTGCTTCAATTGAGGGTCCTCCTTGTTCTGTGTTGGCCACAAATTGTCATTGTTCAGAGGTAATTTCTGATAAGCTTCGACATCCATAATACTTTGAAACTTCGGTATGAGTTTTACAGAGTTCAGGGAACTTTAAGAGTGTTTAAGGTTCCAATTTGGATCACGGACTTCCCACTAAAAAATCTTTTGGACAACCAAAAGTTGGTTTTCAAGCATTGACTAAGTGAGGGTATAGTTGTCTCACTTGTCCAATCTCCATCCATTTTGCACTGCTTGGCTTTGAACCCTTGATTCCAATCCTAAGGTACTCAACATCTCCCCTACACATCGTCCTCACCTTCCTACCCAGAACTGTGTCTTCCTGCAATTCATTGAGATATTCAGGTAACATATCAGTGATATAAGGCAATTGACTCTGCTATTCGGGATCTTCAATTAATGAAGGTTCAAATAGTCTCAAGTTGTTTGCATTAACGACTGACTAGATGTGCATGTAAGCTAGTAATCAAGACGAAAAGCATTCTCACCAATTTTCTCAAGTATCTTGAAAGGTTCATACTTTATTGGCTTTAGCTTTTTACCTTCACCTTGCATTCTGTCTTTGCTGATATACAACCATACTTGATCACCAACTTGGAAACTATGCTCCATTTGATGCCTGTCATGCCTTGCCTTGTGGCTTGGCTCTTTTCCAGTTGTTCCTGTACTACCTGGTGAATCTCTTGGATTTGTTGAATGAACTTGGTTGCCTTGTCCACATCACTTTTTCCATCAACTACTATGTCTTTACCAAAGACAAAATCCAAGGGAGACCTTGGTGTGAAACCAAAACAGGTCTCAAAAGGAGATCTTTGTGTAGAAGAATGTTTTGCTCAGTTGTAAGCATGTTGCACATAACACAAATGTTCATCCCAAAGTTCAAGATGCTTGCTGCAATAGCCTCTGAGCAACTGGATCACTGTCCTGCTGACCACTTCTGTCTGGCCATCTGTTTGTGGATGAAAGGTTGTGCTTTTCTTTAGTTTGGTGTCCATCAGTTCCCATAGACTCTGTTAGAGTCGGTCTTGAGCCCTCCATCAGCGATCAAAACTCTTTGCATTTGCATAGGTAGGTGTCTCATCAGTGTCAATTTTCGCATCCCGTTAGGCATGCCATAACCCTGATGGAGGAGCTGATGTGTTTATACCCCTCTTGGCATTGTTGGTTCAGGTCATTTCAGTCCTTAAGCTCTTTCAAGCTTGTCTTGTCTTCTCTTGAGGTCAATTTCCTAGGTCTAGGGTTTTGGTCAAAAATGTTACAAGGTCATGTGTTTGAAAGTCAATGAGTGTTTAGTAAGCCAGAGGGATGATTGTAAAGGTGTTTCTTCTAAATTTTTATCTGGTACAGTTAATCTTCACCTTGGATTTAAAAACCTTGTTTTTAAAGCCAAGGTCATTTTTCATTTATTTGTAAAAAGTGATGAAATTTTGAAAGTCTTCAGTGAACAAAATGCAACCCTGGTCCCCTTGCCAAGGTCCCTCAGATGATCTACCTGCAAAAAGAATCAAGCAAAAGCATTAAATCAATCAATTTCAGGACAAAAGGAAACCAAAGAGACAACAACATACAAAGTTTAAAAGTGTCATGAAAAAACATTAGAAAATGGGTTTGAGCATGAAATTTTTTCAAATGAAACCTACAAAGGCCCAAACTCCCTCCTTGCACTCTCATTGTGTATTCAGAACCCTTGCAAGAGAGATTGGGCGAACTTCCAAGTGAATTGAGGCGAAACTGGTTGAAATCGGGCTCAGGACAGGTGCCGAACTTGTCAAGCTAGGTGCGCGACTTGTTGGGAGGTGCGCGACCTGTAAAAGGGTCTCACACAGAGGAATTTGGCAACGGGCGCGACATGTCAAGAGGGGCGCGACTTGTTGGGCGTGCTGCGTGACCTGTTAAGCTGTCTTCCCCCAATTCATTTCAGAATTGCTCAAGCCTCCTTTAATTCATCAAATCGCTTGAGGTAGGCCCTTCAAACTTGTGAATGGCTGCTGGTTAGTTGGGAAACATCATGAATGTGCTTGTAATGATCAAATTGTGCAAGAAGAAACACTCCATATGGTTGTTTATAAATTTGTAAAAGGTGCTAGGGTTTATTGCTGTTTCATTGTTTCCCCTTGTAATCATTCTCTTCATTCCAATTTCATTTTCCCTATATTTCCATGTCAATTTCCCTTTTAAATTTGCAAGGAAAATAAACCCTACCCCTTTCCCTTTAAAAATAAAAAATCAAACCCTAACCCTACCCCTCATAATACCTATGTAAATACATGAAATTTGATGATGCATGTGCAATGATGTTTGCAGTGTTTTTCCCTAATTTCCCTGTTTACATATATCCCATTTTCCTAGTAAAAAATATAAACCCTACCCCTCTCCCAAAAGCATCAAAAAACAAAACACTCAAACCCTCATCTTGCTGCACCATATGCATGAGTAACCGCAAGAAATTATTGGTGAATATGTAGAGAGTTTTGTAAATTTTCCCTATTTTCCCCTATTAATGAATGTATGCATATTCCCATATGTTTACTTTCTATACATGTATTCCCATATGCAATGATTTTTGCAAATGATATTCCAATATTCCTGATTATATATATGTATTCCTATTTGCCATAATTGTTTGCATATTTTCCTTAAATTCCCTGTTATGTTCCTATATTCCTAATTCCTTGTAAAAATATCCCTCCCCTAATATTTCCCTCATGTCCTTGTCCCCTTGAAACAACATAGAATTCAACACTTTTTACAGGCAGAAACAGCAGTACAGTTTGTCCACTTTGCTCCTAAACTATGTCAGAAAACGAAACTTATGAGCAAAGTGATGACCAATCATCAGCTGCAGAAATTGAGGAACAGAGGCAGCCTCGTAAGGGTGGTAAGGGTGGACATCATAAGCGAGAGGAGCCCACCTCTTTGATAAAGTTACAAGCTTGTCCTATGGCAGTATCATGTTTCCAGTACATGTCTTGCTACGAATTTTGCGAGAGGATCTCTCGAATTCAGCACCACCGAGAGTTGGCCCACCTTTTTGTTTTACACTTGCATGATGGACATGTCAACCTTGTAGGGGTAAACTTTACATTGACACCCGAGGTGATCTCACAGGCTACAGGGATACCTAATGTTGGTGAGGTGTGGAATAAGCACAAGATGTTAGATTTTGTTTTCTTTGAGCCTTATGTTCAGCCACCATTCATGAGACATATGGCAGGTGTGTTTCCATTCAGGTTTCTCAGAAGCGAGTATGCTCCCATGGTGAAGCTCATTATGCATTATTTTACTTGTGAAGGCAGATTTTCACTGGTGTACTCATATCACATTCGCCTCTTGATGCATTTCACCCGAGTGAGGATGATGAACATCCCGGTTTTCTTCTTTCAGAACATTCAGAGGATGGTACCCACGTTGCAGAGGAAGACCCTGGCACAGCAGTACATGAGCCTTTACCATCATGGTTTGATTCAGCTAGTAGTATTGCATCAGTTGACTCAGCAGGGCATGTCATGGGAGGAGTTCATCTCTCGTGAGTTTTTCACAGTACCATCCCACCACATCCTGAGGTTGTTCACGAGGAGGGAGGACCATCACATCAGCATGACATCCCTGTTACTAGACATGTTAGCTCCTCACCTCAGGTCACCTATCAGAGAGGCCCAAGGGCCTTATTTGCAGCATCTCGGCGAGTACTTTCTCCACGCCAGGTGGAAGGGGTCTCGCCTTCTTCATCAGCACCACGAGTGTTATCTCCACACCAGGTGGAAGGGGCCTCGTTTCCGACAGTAGCACAGGTAATCAGAGAGGGGCAAGCAGCCCATGATTGAGGAGAGATTGTCAGGTGATCCAGTAGATCTTGACGCCGGTTCCCCTAGCACAGAGCTCAAGGATATCATCCGAGAGCAAAGTACCGAGATTCAGTCGCTGCAAACGAAATTATTGATGGCGAAATGGATAATCAACTATTTAGAGCAGCGAAACAAACAGTTGGACGATGAGCACAAGCTATATGAGCTACAGAAAATTCGTGAGACCGGGAATTGGGCCTCGTAGGAGACCCGGTGACTTGAGACCCATAGATCGAGAATCTATGTTTATTTGGGACAATGCTCATTTGAAAAGGTTGTTGGCTAAGGCCAATCAAAATAAAAAACTTTTGAGGAACATGAAAAATCATTATTGGGCGCGGATGCACGTGTGCAAAGCAAAGATGAAAATGCTTCAAAGGCGGTTGGCAAAGGCACTAAAACGGAGAAAAAGGCCCAATCCCCTCTGTATCTTGGCCGAGGCTTCCTTGAAGGGGAATAACACTAAATAGCTCATCCACAACACAAATTTCAAAAAAAAATTGAGAATTTTGGGTCATTTTTGGTATTTTTTGGCAATTTACAGGTTTTTGCTAATTAACGCGTCTCACCCCCGGTGAGACGCGTCGTCCCGGCACCTCCATTTGACAAAAACTCAGCATTTCTAGATTTTGCATGCAAAGTTACATATGCTCATGGTTGGACTTCAGATTTTATGAAGTTTTGGGCCTCCATAAAGTCAAAAAACATGCAAAATTTGACTTTCTGCCACTTTTTTGAACTGCAGAAAGCTGTCTTGGGAGAATTGAGTTTTGACAAGGCAAATGAACTCCAAATCCAGAAATTCCAGTTGGGTTGGAAATTAGACTCACAGAACTTTCCAACAAGCCTACTCTTGCCCAATTTTGCCACCTTCAAGTTCCCCAAACATGGCTCCAAAGGTGCGCGACATTTCAGGCAGGGGGCACGACATATCAAGCAGAATTGCCCAGAAATGCACTGTACAGCCTGGAAAACGCAGATTTGACCATGTTTGAATTTTTGGGGTGGATTATTATTCTATTTGATGTAATTAATGTACTTTTATGACACTTTTACTCTTATGTATCTTTTCTAGAAGATTCATTCATGAAATAGGTGAAAATTAAATGAATGAATTGGTTTCCAAGTTTATAGAGGCAAGTTGTTATGATTGCCTAGTTTGTAGTGCTAAGTTTAGAAGTGGTTGAAACAGCCCCTAGGATAGTGAGCTCGACCCCTAGAGGTAGGGAAAGAGGTTAGATCATCTATATTATGTACTTTCATACTCATTTTCATGGTTGGACTCTTGAGGGAGAAGCTATCATTGTATTATTTCACTGTATCTCTGCAATTTTTGGCTAAGGAAGACCAGGGTTTTGCAATCCTCTTTGGGATTCTTGTGGACTCATGTGTTGATGGTGTGTTTCTAAATGTTCTTGTAAGCTTTGTTATGTGATTCATTTCCTTTCTTTAATTCTGCACATTAAACAAATGAAGTGTTAAAGTAAGAATTCATGCTTGCCATGCTCTGCTTTTAAGTTTGTTTAATTTCAATGTTTTCTACTGTTTAAGGAGAATTCAAAGTTATTGTTTGCTCTCCTTAAATTCTCACCTGTCATTTCTAATCATCCACTTCAATCAAAGGCATCAACACTGTCTCCTACCTTGCCCCAAAGAACCCCCTACAGAAACTGTGTCCAATCCTCGCACCCAAAATTGCCATCCCCTCAATTTGCCACCAAAAACCCTAAAAACCCCAAATCAACCCTTTTGATCAGTTTACTAGCCTAAAATTAGTGTTACCCTATTGGTCATCTCATCCATTGAAGATTTTACTGAGATTCACCGAAGAGAGCCTTCTCTTGCCCCGTAGGGCTAGCTACGAGGCTAAATGGTTTGATGTTGCCTTGAGGTTTGCCTTTTTCAGCTTGAGGTGAAATTTCAAGCTCTAACAACTAGGAGGAGGATTTCTTTGCCATTTGTTGTCGAAGCTCACATATATCTATCATCAACTTCAATTGAGGTGGATGGTGAGGATCAATGAGCATCCGAGCAGTACCTGTACCTATACCACCACCTGTATTTGTACCACTACATGTAGCTGTACTTGCACGTATACGTGTACCATCACCCTACTACAACATGTGCACAATGTCCATATACCTGACATCTTGCTATCCTACCTGCAAGATCTTATCCTGTAATTTCATCCCACAGGAGCTCACAACTCACAGCTTCCAAGTGGCGTACCTATACCTGTCTACTGAGAGCATCTGCCACCCTTTTCTCTTTACCTTTGATGTACCTGATCTCAAAGTCAAACTCGCTAATCATGGCCAACCATCTAGCCTGCCTGGCATTCAGATTCAACTGTTCAAAAAAATACCTCAACCCAATGTGATCATTCATAACTATAATCCTCATGCCAAGAAGATATTGCCTCCACATATTCAATGCATGTATAATCATTGCTAACTCAAGATCATGTGTCAGGTAGTTCTACTCATGCTCGTTTAGTTTCTGAGACTCATAGCGTGTCACATGTCCATCCTACATAAGGACTCCACCAATCCCTCTCTTGCAAGCATCTGTGCATACCACAAACTCTTTGTCTGGATCTGCAATTTGTAGTACTGGTTCATGCATCAACAACTGCTGCTAAATTCTCAACATTCGCTTCCTCATTTTAGAATATACCAGTGTATCATCAATGAACACAATAACAAACTTATCCAAATATGGACACAACCCAATATTCATCAAACACATGAATGTAGCTGGAGAATTAATTAAGCCAAATGGAACAACAACAAACTCATAATGTCGATACCCGGTCCTGAACGCAGTCTTGTAAATGTCCTCCTCTTTGATGTGTTCCTGATGGTATCTAGATCTTAAGTCAATCTTTGAGAATATTGCTACTCCCTTTAGCTAATTGAACAAGTCATCAATCCTCAGCAAAGGAAATCTGTTCTTCATAGTCACTTTGTTCAATTGCTTGTAGTCAATGCATAATCTAAGAGTACCATCTTTATTTCTCACAAACAAGACTGGTGCACCCCAAGGAGATACACTTGACCTAATGTATCCCTTGTCCAACATTTCCTTCAGCTGTAATTTTAATTGAACCAAATCAGGGATGCTGAACTTGTAAGGTGCTTTTGATGTTGGAGTTGCCCCTCGAACTAACTAAATTGAAAAGTATACCTCCCTATGAGGTGAAAACTCTGTAATGTCCTCAAGAAATACATCCTGAAACTATTGCAACACTAGATATCTACTCAACGCATATGCGTCCTCAACCTCCTTACCCTTATCACTAGAAATTTGTATGACAAATAGCTTGCACCCTTTTCTACGGCTACACTTTAATTGCATAGCTATCACCATCCTAATTGATGTGACTTTCTTCTTACCTTGCAAGACTCTTGGTTCTCCATTGTCATCAACACATTCAATAGGTTTTTCATAGTAGTCTACCTTGGTTCTATGTAGATATAACCAATACATGCCCAACAACATATTGTATGATCCCAATGGTAACACATTCAAATGTGTTGTTGTAATCATACCATTTAAATCAAATGCACAAGTTGTTACCTAATGATAAACTTGATTCTTTTTACTTGTAGCCAATTGCACTAACCAAGACTCTACATGCAATTCCTTACTTAAACCACACTTATCCACCGAGTTAGGACTAACATAGCTATAATTAGATCTAGGGTCAATCAAAATAGGAATAACTTGATCACAAAGCTTACCATCCATCTCAATGATAGATGCCTAGTATTCTGCTTGCCTGTTTTCCACTGTTTTATAGATATGTGGAATACTTTGACCAACGTCCCCAACAGTTCACACCTCCTATGCAATATATATTTGAGGCCTACTGTCTAGTTTTGTGAATAATCTCTCTTAAGGTATTCCTTGCCACATCTCCAACACTCCAACCGACCAATACCAACACTTCTATGTTGCTGCTACGACTCATGTATCTGTCTAGATACATTAAATCTATTTTGTGGTGCCACATTCTCTTTCTCATCTACATGTTGAGGCCTTGTCCTCTTAGGCTGCCATTTACCTTTACCTTTTTCCTTTCCTTTCCATCCATGCTGAGATTCATTCTTACACTTTGATTTCTCATAGCAATGCTTCAGTTTCCCAATAACTTCCTCAAGTGACTGAGGCTCATCATACTCAATCCGATATCTAAATGCTAATGGAAAACCACTGACAAACCATTAAACTTTAGCCTTCTCATCAGTAAGATACATTGCATACCTCAATAGCTCCAGAAACTCAATCGTGTACTCTTCATCCATCATTGACCCCATCTTTAGCTCATAGAATTCTGTTGCCTTACTTTCATAGTACCTTTCTGAGAAGTACTTCTTCTTGAAAAACCTCTTGAATTCCCACCAGATCAATTCATCTGTCCTGATGTCTCTAACCCGCTTAACATCTTCCCACCATATGTATTCTTTACCTTTCAAGCTTAAGATAACTATTCTAGCCTTCATGTTATCCTGTACTCATGCAACTCAAAGAATTTTTTGATTCCAGGTATCCAAGCCTCTACATCTTCCAACTTCTTCACATCTCCATTGAAAGTAGGTGGTTTTTCTTTATTGAACTCATCCAACAAGTATCCCCTATCATTCATCCTATAAGGATGATAGCGATGATGATCATGATGTCTATCAGAACTACAACTAGAATAATACCTGTACTCATCGCCCATCCTTTCCAAAGTGTCCAACAACCTCCCGTCTTGCACTGTATCAAATCTATCTGACCTGTGTTTACCAAATGATATAATTCCATATGCCCCATTAGTTTTATCCTCATGCCCATGGCTGATCTGAAGTGGCCCATGTCGCTGCAAGTCCGACAAACTCTGAAGAAGTATAGAATTCACCTCTGCCTACTTCTCTTGTGCCTATATGATTTGATCATTATCCACCTTACAACTCCTTATCTCTTCCTTCAAACTTCTCAATGTAACTGCAAAATTAGAAGAGTTCCCAACACCATGTTGCTCTTCGGATTCATAGGGAGAGTCTTTGTAGTCAACCATCTTGTTAGCCATTTGATCTTTTCTTCCTGAAATGCATGATATGTTAGATAAACCAAATCACAATAAACCAACATACCTCAATATAGCTCGGGGATGATACCTTGTCTACAATATCACCAAATCAACTTGATACATGTATAACATAAACATAACAGCATATTGACATACGCAAGTAAATGTATCAACTCATAAACATCACTCTAACTAGGATCTAGTCATCAATGCAAGGCCATATCAATAATGCATGCTATGACCTCATGCATGACAACAACCATTACTCTGCTATACACATTGCTACATGAAACCGAAAATATGCATAATAAATGCCTAGCCAACTACAGATACACAAATGCATGTAGTCGAACATAATTGATCAACTCTTGCAATAAATCCTACAAGATTGATAAACATAAAAGACTGATAACCATACTACAACCTTAATCCAACATCAAGCAATTGCAACAAGTATATAAGTGTAAGAGACACACATGCAACTGACATGCATGCATGCCTAACACATTCAACCTATCTAATACGAGAGTTGAACTTGGCTCTGATACCACTCTGTAACAACCTACTCCCACATCCACCCTGGTAACCATGCCAACCAGGGTAAACATGAGATGAGCGGCTACTATGATCAAATTCGACCTCTGAGGTGACCTTAAGGAAGTGGAATCGACAGAACATCACACACAGTCATCCAACACCATCAACAAAACCCTCAGAATACAAGTCAGCCACTCAAACAGCCTGTCCCTAGGTCCCACTGTTGTTCTGAACCTCTTAGGTCATAATTGTTAAAGAAAGTGTAATTAGGTTTAGTCTTCATAATGACATGATCTTTGTAAACGATGTAATAAAATGAAATAAATTATTTTTGTATGCCTTGCTACATGGGTTTCATGAGCAAGAAGTGTCACTAGGTGAAATACTTCTTCTTGATGTCTTTAGGATCTATTTGTATAAAGAGTCATGCCATGTGTATAAAAACTCCTCATCAGTTTATGTAAATGTAAACAAGTCCACAAAGTTGTGTAGAAGCCCTCTAAAGACCAAGCATAACCCTCCAAGAAGTCTACAAGCGAAAAGGAGAAGGAATTCTTCATGTCAGCTCTAATATGAATTAAAATGCATAAATAAAGGTCACGTCGGCTCAAGGGAAGAGACACATCCGTTCACACTCAATTCGGCTCAAATAGGAGCACACACTACTATAAGTACCCATGAAGGGTCAGAACAAATTACACAAGAGAACTTGCAATTTGTCTTTGAATTTTCGGGTAATTGAGGAGCAAAAGATCTGCATTAAGTTAGTATAGATCCAGGGTTCAACTGCCTCTTCGGATGGGTATAAGGAGTAGAAGAACCTAGGTTAATCTCCTCTCGACATACCTATGATCTGAAGGTGAAGTCCTCAGATGGATAAAGTAGAAAAGGCTGAGTATTAATGTGTGATATGGACATAAACATAATTTCTGTGATGATAATCTCGGCATATTTATGAACTGAAGATGCAGATATCGGATGGAGGATCTCGACATACCTATAGGTGCAGTCATTTGTCAACATCAAACGTATGGAGCAGAAAGGGTTTCAGATGAGGATGCATAACAAACGGCATCAACGTAAGTCGTGCGAAAACAATCTTGGCATATACACTTTTCTTCTACTACCTCACATACCTCAAGGATAGTGATATAATTGGTTACAATATTGATGAGATCAAAGACACAGACCTAATCACTGTCATCTCATTTCAATAAGAAATATCACAATGATAAGGAGAAACAATATTGATGAGTAGTGACAACTACAGTCTCAGCATATGTATATTATATATAAACATGTTGAAGAGAATTGCGAATCCAAGATATATATAGGAGCAATGATGAGGTTTTTAAGATGTGTCAAATGGTGTAGACGAGGAAACTGTAATGACAACAATTGTTATGATATAGAATCATAAAGGAAACTGTGATGACAATAATGATCAGTGACAAAGATCATGATCTTGCTCTTGAAAGATCATGATCTCAATGAAGAAGCCAAGATTACCTCTGTGGCAATCTCAAGAGACAATCATAGTGCAACAATGATTTCCATAGTAATGAAGATCTTAGTGAGGCAGAGTTGCAGCAAGGATGATGATTCCAGTAGCAATGAAGAAGAGTATTGATGTCTTGGCCTTGGAGAGGCATATTGTGTCAAGGGTCATGGTTTTGGTATTCGTCAATGAAATCTCTATAAGAAGAATTTTGCGTGGGTTTTCCTCTCCAAGAGGGAGAGGCTTTGGCCCCGGTAGTGAGCAAAATATTTGTGTTCTTGAATCTTTTGTTTTTTTATAGTAGTTTGATGAAGTAAACCCTCACACTAAGAATGAATGGAACATAAAGCTAAGATTAATTGTATAAACACTTCACAAATTGCTATCATGTAATGAAGAATCAATTTAATTATGCATGCCTTAGATTCTTCAACATGATATCAAATGGATTGGTTCAGCAGTCGAGGAAAAGGGTAGAAAAGAGACATTCAGAGGTCAAGGCATCAAATTAGCTGAAGGATCTACAATCAAAGAACAAGACCTAGATCTAAGGGGTAGTCTACATAATCAAGTCTATAGCAAAGGATTTTGAAATACAACAGTCAGAAATGAAATAGTCAAATCTCAAGATGCATAGCAACAACTTTGGTGACTCCCACAATCCACATCATGCCATGATCTCAACATTACAACAATTGATCCTTTCAATAAATAACAACTTAGATTCTCACTCAAAGAAGCAGATCATCTACAACATGATTTGTATGAACAGTACTCGATGAAGAATGAAGGTGTTTGTTTATAACACTAATTGATGGGTCTCTATATCATGGCAAGCAATCACAGGAAGATGTTGCATAGATTCCTTATGTATCCCAAATACATAAGTCAAGATAGATCGAAGGCAAAGGAGGCAATATGCATATCAAATATCTCAGTCAAAGGAAGCACCAATATGTCTACTCCAACGACTGCCAACTTGATAAAGGTGAAGATTTCATCTTCACAATTAAGTAAGTGCCCTTTTTTATATATAATCAAATTTGGTTTTATGACTTCATGGATGAAAGAAGAACTATATATATTGAATGGGTCATCAAGGGTCTTGCATGGAATGAGAAGGATTGTCATTATCCTTAGAGAAGTCAGTACATCAAGGTCTCCTTTGAAGTCATGAGAAGTCTTAATGTTCTATAAAGTAAGAAAGGAGACATGAGAAGAATACTTATACCCTCTGAAATATAGTGCATAAGGTGACAAAGAATGAAGAAATATCTTCATGAGATATCAATTGAGAGATCTGATAAAATGATGAATAGAAACCATCATTGATAAGTAAGGTGAACAAATTCTATGAACAAGAAGGTCACCTCAATCAACATTTTATGATCTTTATGCGAGATAGAGAAATGTAATTTGAAATGTCTCAACTATAAGAAAAGGAAAGGTTAACAAGACAAAAAAACAATATGAAAAGATTATGGAAAAGGGTTCATATCATCTGAAGGATAGAGGAAGCTAAAGGGAAGAGGGAGTAATAGATCTCCAGTATGAGTGAGATGGCATCCCTCTCAAAAGGATCCTATCAGAAGTCATTAAAAATATGATCATAGTAATGAGATGCATCATGGCATCATGAAAAACAAGATCTCATATGAATCATAAAGGATATATCTCTTAGGAATCTCATTATACATTGAAGGAAAGGAAGAAGTCATCCAGGACAAAGGCAACATTTTCCTGATGGGGATATACTAGATCCTCAAGAATCTCTAATACAAATCTCAGTGGAGGATCTCATATTCTAGGAAGGCAGTAAGTGCTTCATCACGAATTCCAACTTATGGAAATCATGAGATGAAGGACTAATAACATGATGAAGTAGATCAAGAGATTGAAGATCCATTCAATCAAGAAAGCTACTAAAAGAAACCTGAAGGGAAAATGAGGTATGCATGCTTGTATTTGCATTTGTATTTGTTATTGTAATGTCATGATATATGGTTGTAGGTAAAATGGATCGAGCATGATCAAAAGGGAAATGATCTCCTCCTTTGAAAGGGCAGTAAGACATAAGTCAAACTAGGTGAAGTCAACATAATATGTCGTCATATGAAGTATGAGGTAGTTGACTACAATTGAAGAAATCTAAAAGCTCCTAGGAATGGATGATGTGAGGATGGAAGAGATCGTGAAATATGGAACCATGATGAAGGTAATCAAAATCCAAGGGATCAGATAGATTTGACCAGAAAATCTCCCAAAAAGATGTGAAGACTCTGATGGAAATCTGAAAAGATGAAGACACTTGACAACACATATCTTTGGGAGATGTGTCAACATGTATACAATATGTTGATACCTACAAGAAGATGTCATTGGTAGAATACCATCACCAAAAATGTAATATGTGATTTGTTTTTGGTTTTTTACCTCTTGGAGAAATTTTGGGTATGCGTGCAGGGCCAAGGTAAGGAGAGTTGTGAAGGATGTTAAAAATATGTACCTTGTGATCTAGAGCAATCACTATTGAAGGAAAGTGAAGACATATGAGCTTATGAAGGAATCCCAGATGTAAATCCAAGGAGGATACTTTCTGGGAAAGAAGGTATGGCATGATGGATGGCTAAACCCTACATGTGAAGAAATTGATGACATCGAAGTCTTGGATCATGAATCAACTAGAAGACCCTATAAAGTACTGATGAGAGAGTCCCTGGGTAAAAGGGAGCTCAGGAGGTTCCTATAAGTAAAAGGAAATTAAGCAAGTTTCTGAGTAAAGAGAAACTTAGAACTCATCCCTGCTTAAGAGGGAGAGTTAGACATGACATTCTTGTCTTTAGTTTTGAAGAAAGAATGGAGGATTATGTAATCATCTAGCATCCAACACTCTTTGAGGATGTGGTAGGGCATCCAAGATAAAGTGGTCAAGAGGATCAATATTCTTGAGGGTTGGGAACCCAAGATGAGAATAGTCCTAGAAGGGCATTCTCAGAGAACATATAGGTGGGTATGACCCTAAGAGAGACAATGATGATGTGTGTCTATCAGTCATTGGTCTCGCCAACATTATGCTCTGATCTAAGTGAGAGATGGAGTTGTTAGTCAAGGCCTTGCTATATGGAAACAATGTTGGTTGAAATGATGCTATAAAAGATGGATTACAAATCCGATTCTTCTTATGTGTTGAAAAAAGTGTAACTAGACTCGGTTTTCATAATGACATGATATTTTTAAATGATTAATAAAAGGAAATAAATTATTTTTGCATGCCTTGCTACATGGGTTTCATGAAAGAAGTGTCATTAGGTGAAATACTTCTTCTTGATGTCTTTAGGATCTATTTATATGTCAAAGAGTCATGTCATGTGTATATAAACTCCTCATGAGTTTATGTAAATGTAAAAAAGTCCATGAAGTTGTGTAGAATCCCTCCAAAGACCAAACATAATCCTCTAAGAAGTCTGCAAGCAAAAAGGAGAAGGAATTCTTCATGTCAGATCCAATATGAATTAAAATGTGTAAATAAAGGTCACGTTAGCTCAAGGGAAGATACACATTCATTCAGACTCAAGTCGTCTCAAATAGGAGCACACAATACTATAAATACCCACGAAGGGTCAACGCAAATTACACAAGAGAACTCACAATTTTCTCTGAATTTTCGGGTAATGGAGGAGCAAAAGATCCGCATTAAGTTAGGATAGATCTAGGGTTCAGTTGCCTCCTCGGATGGGTATAAGTAATAGCAAAACCTAGGTTAATCTTCTCTTGGCATACCTATGATATGAAGGTGAAGTCCTCAGATGGATAAAGCAGAAAAGGCTGAGTGTTAACATGTGATCTGGGCATAAACATAATTTTTGTGATGATAACCTTGGCATATTTATGAACAGAAGAGGTAGATCTCGGATGGAGGATCTTGGCATACCTGTAGATGTAGTCATGTGTCAATATCAACCATATGGAGCGTTAGAGTCGGTTTGTTCAGCCCTCCGTCAGAGATAAAAACCTCTTTTGTTGCATTTCATTTTTAGGAGTCCCGCCCAGTCATTTGCATTCCATTAGGCGCATGGATCATCTGATGAGAGTGGTTTTCCTCATGTCCCTCATGTCATTTACTGCTGGTTCATGTTTGTTCCTTAAAAAAAGACATATACAGTCTTGTTTTCATTAAAATTTGCAAAATGTTGTCTTTAGGGTTTCATGGTCAATTAGGTTAGGGTTCCTTTAGGGTTTCGTCAATAAATGTGTCGAAGTGTCCAATAATTACCAACATGCCATGAGGGTGTTTCCTTATCAATAAATTTCATTGACAACTGTTAGAATCTCTTCACTGCAAATTCCTTCATCTGCACCCTGGCTTCTTTCCTTAGCCTAAAAAGCTCCAACACCTGCAAAAAAACAAGCAAAGTTCAGCTCATTTAGTTCATCAACAAAGCCAAAAGGTGAAAAAGTCCAAAAAACAGAGTTTGAAATCAAGTCATTTTGAAAACATTGTAAAAGTAGGTTTCATGAGCCAAAATATTAAAGGCTCTTGGTCTATAAGCTATTCCTTAATGTCATAAGCTCATTTGCAAAAGAGAAGTAATATAGAGCAAATTTGATGAGCAAGTGAGAAATTGGGTGAATTTGGACCAAAAATCGGCTAGCGCGGCGCACTGAGCAGGAGGCGCAGCACACTGGTGAGGCACGACGCATTGGGCTTGAATACACAGTGTTATTTTGCACAGGCGCGACGCACTGGGGAGGCACGGCGCATTGGGTAGGCTGCATGGCGCATACAGTTAAAGGCCCGAAACTGCTAACAATTGCTCCAAATTGCCAATAACTCGCACGGAATTTCCAAGTAGAGTTTTCATCTTTGTGTTTCATCCAAGTTTGTGCTAGGGTATGGTGGTTGATGGATGGTAATGGTTAAAACAAAAACATCAAACCATACCTTTTAAAACACCTCAAAGAAACTTGCTTCTGGTTTCAAATCACTGTTTTGTCACCAAGCTCCACCTGATTATCTTTTGCTGAGATTGACCCAGAGAGAGCCCTCTCCTGCCCTCGTAGGGCCAGCTACAAGGCTGAGCGTGGTTTGATGTGGAACTAGAAGCTTACCTTTTCAGCTTGAGGTAAATCTAGGCTCTAACATGGAGCAGAAAGGGTTTAAGATGAGGATGCATAACAGTCTCAGCATCATCATAAGTCCTATGACAACAATCTCAGCATATACAGTTTGCTTCTCCTACCTCACATACCTCAAGGATAGTTATATAATTGGTTATAGTGTTGATGAGATCAAAGATGCAGGCTTAATCACTGCCATCTCATTGCAATAACAAATATCACAATGATAAGGAGAAACAGTCTTGATGAGTTGTGACAACTACAGTCTCAGCATATCGATATTATATATAAACATGTTGAAGAGAATTGTGAAGCCAAGACATATAGAGGAGCAGTGATGAGGTTTTCGAGATGTGTTAAATGGTGCAGACGAGGAAACTGTAATGACAACAATTGCTATGATATAGAATCATAAAGGAAACTATAATGACAATAATGATCAGTGACAAAGATCACGATCTTGCTCTTGAAAGATCATGATCTCAATGAAGAAGCCAAGATCACCTATGTGGTAATCTCAAGAGACAATCATAGTGCATCAATGATGTCCACAGTAATGAAGATCTCAGTGAGGCAGAGGTGCAACAAGGTTGATGATTCCAGTAGCAATGAAGAAGAGGATTGATGTCTTGTTCTTGGAGAGGCAGATTGTGTCAAGGGTCATGGTCTTGGTATTCATCAATGAAATCTCTATAAGAAGAATTTTGTGTGGGTTTTCCTCTCCAAGAGGGAGAGGTTTTGGCCCTAGCAGTAAGCCAAATATTTGTGTTCTTGTCTCATTTATTTTTTATAGTAGTTTGATGAAGTAAACACTCACACTAAGAACAAATGGAACATAAAGCTAAGATAAATTGTATAAACACTTCACAAATTGTTATCATGTAACGAAGAACCAATTTAATTATGCATGCCCTAGATTCTTCAACAATAGTCTCTCTCATGCTATGGGGAAGGGAGCGACTAGAGACCTAAAGTCACTCTCATAGGCTTGTGTACCAGTGACTATGGACTAAGGTTGCCAACTCTGTGCCAATGACCCTGAGATTTAAGCCACCTTTTCAGGCCCAGAGCCCATGCCACTACCCAGAATGGAATCAAAGCTGAGAATCAAGTAAAGTATAGGGAAACAATGATGCAAAAGCAATAAGTTGATCAAGGCCTTAACTAGACCCTTAATACCCATGATAGACATTTTGTCAAACATATTGTCAACATGTAGCCTTCAGGAGTAAACAACAGAATTAAGTGTAGGGATCTCATGCTTATCTGAGAATCACTATGAACCATTGTTCCCTCAGGCCATTTGTTGCCTTATCACTTAGTAGGTCATAGATACCATATCCATTCAAACACAAGTGAAAACATGTTGAGAGCCATACATAGTTGTTGTTACAAAATGTACATATAACCGGCATGATAGGAACATAAATACCATAAACATATCAGCCATCAAAATCCATATATACATCAGTATATTTTCACACGAAAATCAAGGGAATGAATTTATCATTAATCAATGCAATGAACCAATCGAAGATGGGACTCCCACATTCCACCTGACCATAGAATGGCTGAGCCAAATATCTCTTCATCCATTCACCCCCATGCCATATTCCAAGCATGAATGTGTGTTACACTGAAATTTGTCACCATGACTATCTACAGTTAATATGGCTCCATCAATAGTCATATTATCCTCCTTGTCAAGCCTTATACCTCTGCTCTCCATGTCAAACTTCAAAAAAGAGAGAAAGTCATTAAAAATCATGTTTATCTCTGGGTACGCAGGTTCTCTCTACCTTGCCTGCGTGTACGCATCCCAAGCTCATTGTACCTGCGTACTTGTACGCTCTGTAAGTCAAGGGATGGGTGCGTACTCCTATAAAGGTCAAAAGGCGCGAGTTTCATCTTAAAAAAGTTACTTGTGGTCACTTCTAGAGCTTTCTAGAAGAGTGTTTGACGTGTATTGAGCGCCTCCAAATGGTTTATGCATCCCTATGATAGAGGAACTTATCCCATCAAGAGAGGAGCTACCCCATCCAAAAGAGGGAGTATCCCATTGATGTTGGAACTGAATAACTTCCTCTAGAACACTATAAATACAGGCCTTGCGCCAGAGGAGGGAGGTTGAAAGATGAACATTCCAAAGGGTAGATGCTGCTGGAATTAGGACTTCCATTGTAAACTTGTGAGGAGAGATTACCATCCTTTCTTGTTGCCATATTGGAAGTGGGTGAGCTTTTCAAAGTAGAGAAAATCTCTTGCTGGACCCTGGGAGGAACTTTCACAACACCAAGGCTCAGGTTGTAATGGTTTCTTTTTTGTTCCTTTAATACAAATAAGTCCATTCTTCTCAATGATTTGTTGTTAATGAATTGTTTCATATACTCCTTGGTCTATATGATGAATATGCTTTGTTTTATGAAATATTCAGGTGTTATGTAATCGTTTGACTGTTAGTGTATGCAGGTCTTAAAGTGAAGGAGGAGCTCATCTGGATCAGCAAGGCAGACATACCAGAGACGTCCATTGACGATATCCCCAGTGGAGTCGCCAATTGTCATGCGGAAAGAGTTATTTTTGCGGACAAACCTAACCTCCCTAGGAGTCTAAGACTCTCTAGTGACAAACAAGACAAACAAGAGCTATCCTTCTCTAAACATACATTATTCTATGAGAAACCAAGTGTTTTTCGATCTTACCTTAGGTCCAACGCTTGTTGTA
>APFE031065779.1:0-10800 GCA_000404065.3 Pinus taeda
TGAGATGACTACACGCTTGACCTTTGGCTTGAGAACCCATTGCCGAGGAGCATCTAAGTCATCAAATCACCCAGGGATCGCATCGAGCTTGGGCCACACCAGCCCTTAACATGGATGGATTTTTTTCTCATGGAGTTTCGAACCAGTGACCTTCACATAATGGTGTGCCTTAATAGTACACCCCATCATCATTTATTATGTGCCTCGTGGGTGTTAACATTAACATTTTTTTATCTTAATTCAAAAAGAGATTAAAAAATATTTATATTTGTAAATTTTGATAAAGTTTTAAAGATTATAAAATTTAATAAAACTTTTCCCAAATAAGGTGCCTAAGGACATGTAGATGAGTGTGGCACATGGATGACACACCTTTCCATAATGAAAATATGTGGGTGATCCACAAAATGGTTAATGGCACAATCAATGTTGCAATCGGGTTTGATAACCATCCAACTCGCATTGTCAATGCAGTTGGGAAAACTAATAGTGAAAATAATTTGGCTTCCAATCTAAATTTATGGTTTAGTGTGGGAAGGAAATCATGTTTTTACCTTTCAATTTATAACAATAATGACAGCGTATGGCCACTTGTTAGAAGAATTTATGATTATCATGGAGCAAGTTATACTAGCCGCAAAGACAAGTGAGTGATGTTGGATCCATCTTGTAGGTATTCTCGTCATGGGTTAGTATGTAAAGGTCTCCATGTAGTTGCATGGTCTACTCTTCTTATATAAGTTCCTATCGTGGATGTGAACTTATGGGATAAACCTATCCCCATCTACTTCTCTTTTCATATCGTGGTCTCCTTCTCGATCACCATTACCATAATTGCTTTGAGTGATCTCTTTGGCTCCTTATTTCTTACAACTCAGGTTCAAATCCCGCTTTGAAGTAGATTCGTATATGCTAATGTGAAATTCCCCTATCATGTTGCTTTATTGTTATCCCATTGCATAGGTCAGGTCCCATTAAGTTCTAGTTAGTTATATCCCCATGGTTAGAGGATGAATCGATTTGTTAATTAACATGAACATCTCATGGAAACTTGAAGTATAAATTCACCATGATGACGTGGCACCCTAGATGCGGAGGAGGAGAAACATTCTACTAGGGGTAGGGTGGTTTTCGAGTTGTCATTTAAGCTAAAAGCTTAAATAGGAATTTTTGGGATCATGCACCTAAGGGACCACAATTGGAAAATGGTTGAATGGGGTCAAGTGGGGAATACTCCTCTAATTGGATTAATTTAGGACCATATGAAGACTAGGGACAATAGGGTGCAAAAAAAATTGAAGTTTTTTTTGGCATCCCACCCGATGCATGTTATTCCCCTCATCTTAATGATATTGTTAAAGTGGTTCCCTCAAAATCCTCCTAGATTTAATTTTTCTAAGTTTATCAAAGTTTTTTATTTATATTTATACATGTCCAGTAGCATTGTTGTTAGGCACGACTCGTAGGCTAGTCTACTCAGTTACAAATACTATCTGTATGGTTTGTATAATTTTGATAAACTTAGTAGTAGTATTATAATTTCGATGAAACTTGCTCAACTCCTTTCAATGTATTAGAGCTTGAATTTCCATATAAAGTTAAATTAAAAGAAATATGTTATAAATTAAAAATAAAAATATATTAAATTTATAAATTAAATAAATTAATAAAATTAGAATTAATAACGGGTTTTAAAATTATTAGTAAAGACTCGTGATCTTAATATTAACGTTTAATAAATTTCATCGAATGCATTGTTGAGTTTTGATAATTTTAAAATGTAAGTTAAATAATTCACTTAAAATTTAATAACTTAACTAATATTTAAATTTAATTCGTTTAATTTTAATTTAATAATTAAATAATATAATTGAAAGATAATAGTTAATAGGAGAAATTTATATGAAGATTTTTCGGCGTAAATCACAATTAGAAAACTTTGGTCGATCAGCGTTTCGATACCAACTAGTGTGGTTCATTGTCAGACAAGTTGAGGAGTCAGATCAAGGCTGCATTTACAGGGAGCGCAGATCCTCAAACGGTTAAGGTTGACTGGGTTTGATCACCAACGGCTATCTAAAACGGCTCAGAATAAAAACAAATTAAAATATTAATATTAAAATATTGACTTATTAATATTTTAGTTTTATTTTTATTCCGAGCCCTTTTAGATAGCCGTTGGTGATCAACCCAGTCAACCTAACCGTTTGAGGATCTGCTCTCCCTATATAATTGACAGCCTTGATCTGACTCCTCAACTTGTCCTAACGATGAACCACACTAGTTGGTTCAAAACGCATCGACAAAGGTTTTTCTAAATGTGGTTTACGCCGAAAAATCTTCTATATATGTTATGGATCACAGAAGCCTCAATTCAACAGGAGAAATTTAATTAACGATCATCATATTATGAAACATTATGTAAAATGATGAGATTCAGAGTTCAAATCTCTTATGAGTGACCCAGTGGATATTGGTGGACACCCACCTATTCCACCTAGATCTCTAGTTGGCTTCATTTGTTTCCTTGTTTATTGCAGTATTTAATATTTTTAGTAGTTTTTTGGGTCCTTAACTTCTGAAGGATTTTGACACCCTAAACGACATTTTTTTGAGGTTTGAAACAACCCTGTGACGATAATAGGCAAGGGTTCACCACAAATATTGTAGTACTTAGAGAGATATTTCCAACAAGGTATCATACGCGCCAAACAGAAATAATATGACCAAGCTATGACCTCAAGAAGTTGGTTGCCCAACTAACCCGAACGGGGCCCACAAAATCTTGGCATTCCATCTCTTGGGGTTAAGGTTTTTATTGTTTAGGGTTTGCCCTTGTTGTTCAATAATGAATAGGCCGTTGAGCCTTATTGTAACATAGTTCAGAGGCATGTAGCCAGCACATCTCTTCTGAGAGATAAGTTATGATTGGCTGAGCTAGTTTATTTTTATCTTTGTATGTAAACATATTCAAGTTCTTTGAAATTAAAGAATTGAGGTTTTATTTTTGTTACGTCTATGTGTATAATGGTATTTATTTATTTTTGTGTTCCTACATAAGTCCATACCAGTGGTACCAGAGAAGTATTCTCTTTCTCTATTTTTCTTTGCATGTCCGCAATGAGGTCAAGGTATAAGGATTTAGGTCTTTAACTAATTGAACCTTTGCAATACCAACCTCACAAAAATCGATCACCTCCCATGGTGGAAGAAAATAAATATGAGGGGGTAGGAGATCCTGTAAAAATATTGCTCGAGGAATCCCTCGAGCGACAGAGGAATGCAATGATGGATAACATTCCCCAGATCCTTCGACAACTACCCACAGGTGACACATTTTTATCTAGCAACTACTCTAGAGGTGCCTGTCCTTTTAAAGTACAAGTCAACTTTGATATTCACATATTTGAGGACCAAATAGATGCAGAAGCTGTAGATAAATAGTTAAATCTGTTAGAATGATATTTTTCAGTTCATGACTTTTCCAATTGGGAAAATATTACTTTTTCACTTCTCAAAGCCACCCCATAGGTGAAGGACTAGTGGGAAACCTACTATGAACAAAAGGATGAGAGGGAATTGTCATTGTTTTCAGTCGCACCAACTTGGAATTCTTTTTGAGATGCCATCAAGGATATTACCTTGACGAGAGCTATGAATATAAATAGATATAGTGGACGATGCTAGGGTAGGGAGGGGACCAAGATGTGTCGAAATTAACAAATGTTTTCCATACCCTTCACACGAAGCTGGGTATCAAGGATTCTGAGCAAAATTTGGAAATCAAGTGCAATGGTTGTCTACATAAGTACATTTAGGTTGATATGGAGTTCTTGGACATCTCCTCGCTCAACATGACATACTGATATACTGTAAAGGTTGAGTAGAAGTTTCAACAAAAGAAGCAAGAATTTGGATATGCGAATCCGAAGTAAGGAAAAGGCACCCCCAAACCACAAGGAAAAGGACAAATCCAACCCGAGGCGACCTAGGACAACCCACCTAAGTTGTAAGAAAATAACAACACCACCAAGACAAAGAACAACATGGAAAAATGGTGGGAGTTCTATAAGAGATCCACTCACAACACAAGTGAATGTCAGGCCAAATAGTCACTAGTGGTCAAGTTAACGGCTTACGAATCAGACACATGTTTCGACTCTAAGTCAAACCTCACAAGGGGAATGACAAAGGGAAGAATATTATTGACATGGAGTGTAATTCCACCATGGCCACTACTATGATCGAGAAGAATGACCCTAAAGATCCTGAGGAGGGAGGACACATCTTCCACTCATAAATGTGGGTGAAGGGTTCTTTTCTGCAGTTCATTTTTGATTGTGGGAGCCAAAAGTACCTCGTTTTAGTAGAGGTCGTGAAGCAGCTAGGCCTACCAGCTATAACACATTCACAGTTGTAAACCATTGGGTTCCTTCACCAAGGAAGATATCTCCACATCAGCCAACAATGTCGCCTTCCCTACATCATCAAGCCCTTCATGGATGAGGTGTTGTGTCATTTTTCTCCTCTTGAATTTTGTGATGTATTATTAGGAAAACCATACTTATGGAAGCGAAATGTTGTATATGAGTTTAAGCCTTGCTTTGTGATTATTAATTTGGGAGTAAGTTGGAAAGGATGCCAGAGGTAGCCTCGCTTACCTCCATCTCTTTGATCACTACAAAGTAGAAGGTTGTGCCCATGACTTCTAGACAGGGTTCCTCCCCATAGCAGCAGCAGATGGATAAGGTAATGGAGGAGTACAGGGACATTTTTGCCTCACCTAGAGTGGTAGCTCTACACTGTCAGGTTAAGCACTCCATAGATATAACCCCAGGTGTGCTACTATCCAATGGGAAGATCTATCGATGCTATGTTATGGAGAAAGATGAGAGCAAGAAGTAGATTCAGGAGTTGTTGTAGAAAGGGAACATTAGGCCAAGCTCATCATCTTATGGGAGCCTGATTGTATTGGTATAGAAGAAGGATAGGATATGGAGACTCTTTATTGACTATCAGGTGTTGAACAAAATCACTATTTGGAATAGGTACCTAATACCACAGATTGATGACCTTCTATACGAGCTGAATGGGGCCAAATATTTTAGCAAGATTGACTTGAAGTCTGGTTATCCACAAGTGTCTATCGAACCCTTTAATGGTTGGAAGATTGCCTTCAAATCGAAGGAGGGCCTTTTTGAATAGTTGGTCATGCCTTTCAGGTTGACAAATGCCCCCACAACATTCATGAGATTGATTGACAACATCTTACGACCATTCTCCAATGCATTCGTGGTGGTGTATTTAGATGACATATTGATATTTAGCTAGATTTGGGAAGAGAACCTCCACCATAGTCAGTAGGTTCTTCAAACCTTATGACAACACAAGTTGTGTGCCAATTTGGAGAAATGCACCTTTCACATAACGTAGGTTCAATATCTGGGGTACATAAGTGATGAGAAGGGTGTGCATGTGGGCCTAGCCAAGATACAAGTCATTTGGAATTGGCCAACCCTAACTACTCTAACAAAGCTTTGTAGGTTTATGGATCTTCCCAATTTCTATTGCAGGTTCACATTGAGGTTCTCTGATATCACTTGGCCATTAAGTCAAGTCACCAATGGTAGAGCGAAAGCAATGTTTTTTGGGTCAGAAATCCAATAGAAGGCATTTTCCTAGTTGAAGCATCGCCTCTACTTTGCACCAGTTCTCACATTAAAAGACCTGCAACAACCATTTCTGATTGAGACAGATGCCTTCAACTATGCTATTGGTTCAGTTCTTGCACACTAGGGGAATCTAGTGGATTACCATAGTGAGACACTTACAGACACAGTCCGAAAGTATCCCACTTATGGAAAAGAAATATATTCCATTGTGAAGGTTTGCTATCAATGGATGCCTTACACTCTGTGGAAGGAAACGATCATCCACACAAACCACATACCTCTGTAGTTCATACAGACATAAGGGAAGTTGTAGAATGGTCATCATCAGAAATGGTCCACATAACTGCAACAATTCCATTTGAACATTAAGTATAATAAGGACAACACCAATAATGTTGCAGATTGCCTCACCCGACCAGTAGTCATGGCACTGATCACTGTGCTCGACTCCTATGGGAACGAGACTTCAGGGTGGCCGCATATTTACAACATACGATCCAGAATTCTGCAGCACATACCATACACTCCTGGAAGGTAAGAAAGTTACAAATTTTCACATCTTTGTTTCTTCAAGTGAGCATGCCAAGATGATTTGGTAGGTGCACTACAGTGGGGTAATTGAAAATTTTGCAGTAGCGAAAATAGTGGCAGTATTTGAGAAATATTTTTATTAGTTGAACCTTCATCAGGATGTTCGAAAGTACATTAGATCTCGCACTGCCAACACCATTTCTAAACCAACCATCAAGAAGAAAGGCCTATACACTCCTCTTCCTACTCCTTATCAACCTTGGGAATCCATCTCCATGGATTACACATCAGACCTTCTTTATACTAATCACGACAATGACTGTGTTTTCATAGTTGTCACCAGATTCTCTAACATGGCAATTATAGAAGCATGGAAGAAGAGTATCACAACAGAGGCCAGAACTAAGTTCTTCATTGAGTGACTATGGGTACACTGTGGGATCCCACAACCAATTATCTCATATCGAGACAATAGATTGTTAGGTGCATTTGGTCAAGTCTCTAGTTAATGTTGGATACAAAACTTACTAAGTCCACGACTTTCCACCCTCAAACTGATGGCCAAATAGTGGTCATCAACAAGATGATCATACACATTCTGTGCATGTACAACTTGAAGAATCTACGCACATGGGATGAAAGCCTCCACTTTGTCCAACATATCTACAACAGAGCTCTCAACAGTTCAATGGACTACAACCCCTTCTAGCTAGGGCTGGGATTTCACCCACTATGTCCCATTGATGTGGCCATACAATTTGCAGCTACTAAAGAAGATTAAGCTCATGTCAAGTTCGAAGCCAACAATGTTAAAAAATTCATTGAGCACATTCAACACATCTGCCAATAGGTCCATGATATATTTTATAGAGTCAATGCTAAGCACAAAAACACCATGATCAGCATTGAGTGTTGCACAAGTTGAAGGTGGATGAAAATGTTTGGCTACATTTGCATAAGGAGAGCCACACTGAACCCCGCCACAAGCTTCACCTACTTCAATATGGGCTATACACCCTAACCAAGGCTAAAGCGAACAATTCCTTCGAGCTCAACATTCCACCATTCCTTGTTTTGCACCTAATGTTCAATGTAGAGTGCCTTCGACCATGCTTTCCACCATTGATGGACACATCCGACATTGCACAACAATTCACACCAACAGAGCTAAACTTGAGCTGCATGGAATACACCATAATTGATCAGATCATGGACATGTAGATCAATAACACTCACAAATAGAGGATCCATCGATATCAAGTTGTCAAAGAAAACTGGCTCCTTCACCAGTGAAAGTGGTTCATGAGGGACCAAGTTCAACAAAAAGTTCCTCACGTCATGGAGGCTTTGCATGAAATGGGGACCATTTATTCCTAATGAGGGAGGACTAATATGTGTAGATATTAGTGTCCACCTACCTATTCCACCTAGACCTCTAGTTGGTTTCATATGTTTCCTTGTTTATTGCAGCATTTACTATTTTTAGCAGTTTTTTGGGTCTTGAACTTCTAGAGTAGTTTTGACCCCCTAAATGAATTTTTTTTAGGTCCGCTACAACCCTATCATGTTGTTAGGGGCTTACCGCAAATCCTTTAGTACTTAGCGAGATATTTTGAACAAGGCACCACACACATCAAATAGAAATAATATGACCAATTTATGACCCCAGATAGTTGGCTACCCAACTAACTCCAATGGGGCCTATAAGAAGTCCATCTCCTAGGGTTAGGATTTTCCCTTACTTTTCAATAATAAATAAGCACTTGATCCTCATTGTAACACATTTCAGAGTGATGTAGCTGCCACATTTCTTAGAGATAAGCTACCATCACTCGAGTTAGATTATTTTTATTTATGTATGCAAGCATATTTAGTTGTTCGATATTAATGAAATGAAATTTTATTTCTTCTACAACTTTGTATATATGGACATTTCTATATTTTTTTGTGTTCTTGCATAAGTCAAGATCATAAATCAAGTTAACAAAAAAAAATTTAGTTAAAAAAATTAAATAAATAAATTTAATTTTAATTTTAAAATTGTTTAAAAATAATAATGATATTAAATATTACAATGTAAAACTTTTATTAAATTAAATATACAATAAGTACAATGTTAAACCATTTATTCTGATATGAAATAAAAGAAACTCAAATAATAATAAATCGGTAATTAAATGAAAAAATATTTCATATTAATGTTTTATATTTTATTTTGGAAGTAAATTTATATTGATAAGACTTACTTTCATCTTGAAATGAATAATTTTTTATTAAATATAATTTATTTATGGTTTAAATTTCATTATTAAAATAATAAATAATTTAGATAATAAAGATAAATATTAATAATTACTCTCAATAAGAAAGATGTGTTTGAAAAAAAATTATTTTAATTGAATCATGAATAAGGTTAATAATAAGATGTAAAAGAAATAATGAATGTATATATTTGGAGCAATCATTATTCAATACATATATAGTGTCATGTTTTGTACTATAAGTTTATATTTTAACCTAGTGAATTTGATGAAGTATTTTATACCAATGATATCGAAAAAGTATTCCATTTAAATTTATTAATTTATAATAAATTTTAATTTACATCTCATTACAAAACAATATGTGGCATTACTCCAAAGTTCCAAATTTCTAATAATAACTCTATTAGAATTTTTTCAAATGAGTTAGTTCTAACTTTTCATACTCTAACATTACACAAACATCGAATTTTATTTCTCACATAAAGTTGAGATAACACAGTGTTGAACATAAAATAACATTATCATGTGGTGAAGATACCAAAATGTTGCAATGTAATGAAGAACATTGAACATCGTATTGAGACAGACATTTTTTTGTCTCAATATGGTGAATATAACCTTATATTATAATGCGTGGAAGATAACTGACCTTTCAATAGGATGATTTGAGCCTATAACTGTAATATGAAAATTAAATCTAGATATTGCAATGTCACAAACAATACTAATGTTATAATGTGATAAAAAATACTCAATATCACAATGCAACCAACAAAGAATGATGTCATATGTGATGAATAAAAGATTATGTACAATGTAGTGAACTAACTCAACAATATGATGAACTAAAATCATTATTAGAATGTGGTCATTAAAAATTGGCATACTAATGTGAAACATAAATTTATCACAATTTGATTAACAAATATGACATGAAAATTTTAGTAATGAGTAAAAAAGAGAAAAATCGGGAGTTGCATTGTGAGAAACAAATGATTTCATAGTGTTTCGAATAAGAAAATATATCAAATGTGGTGAACTAAAATTGATGTTAACAAAAGTTGATGTCGAAATATCATGAACAAAAATCATCATTGCAATCTATGAAAAAGGTGTTTTCATGTGACAAAAAAGAATCCACATTTCACTTTGATGAATAAAATCTAATGTCACAATGAAAAAAATAATTGATGTTTCAATGTGATGAATGAAAATTAACATTGTAGTGTGATGAATAGAAAATCAACTTGGCAATGTGAGGATAAAAAAAATGTCAATATAATGTGACAAACAAAATGACATCATAATGTAATGAACTAAATCAACACTGCAATATGTTAAAATAAAATCACTATTATAATGTGATTAACAAAGATATACTGAAATCGTGACAAACAAATAATGATTTCACAATGTGATGAAGCAAAGATTACATCATAATTTGAAAAAGAAAAGTCAACATCACAATGCGATAAGAAAAAATGGATGTCACAATGTGATGAAAAAAATTGCATTGTAGTTTGAGTACCAAAAGTCAATGTCTCAATTTGAAAAACAATATCAATGTTGTAATGGAACAAAAAAAACCATAGTCAACCATAATTAACATGGTGCACCATATTCAACCATGATTGAATATAGAAACATGCTCAACCATACCCAACCATGATTGACTATGGTTAGGCATGGTCAACATGTCAAACATATTCATCCATGGTCAATTATATTCACAAGGTCAGCACTTAGTCAACCTATTTCATGGTGCATGCATTAGTGTGATATTATTGAATACCTTAAATGTCACTAGATATTCTCCCAAAATCCCATTGTTAACATTGTCAAACATGTTCATCCTTAGTCAACTATAGTCATAATGTCTCCACTTATTCAAACTTTGTCATAATGCCTACATTACTAGAATATTAATGAGTACCTCTAATCTCACAGATATTGAGAAAAAACCTCCCAAAATCCTTTTGTTGAACCACCCTTACAATACATATTTATGATAAAAATAATCCTTATCTTTAAAAGGTTTCCACTAGGTTTTATAGAACACCACTTTTTGAACCCCTAATTCCTATAACTACACCCCTACCCCACATCTCCCCCCAATACCTATAATATACCAACTCTACTTGCATAAATTTAAAATCCCATTTATGAATGGATGTTGTAAGATATTTATCAACAGGGTGAATACCCCATAACCATAGTTATTTATGATTGACCATGGTCAACCATGATGAACATGGTAAAACTGAACTTTACTATGATGAACATGGGAAACATAATCAACTAAGGTCAAACATGGTTAACCATGGCCAACTATG
>APFE031065786.1:0-30130 GCA_000404065.3 Pinus taeda
GGATCTCGGTGACAGCAGAGATAACTTGTGGAGAAACAGGGAATTCTAATAATGCAACTTTAGAATTCAGGCCGCTAAAGTTTAGAGCAAAAGCTTTGGTTACCTCTGTGTGTCCGCCTTTTAGTTTCTCACAGAACTTCCAGCAACCGGCCTGTTTGAAAGCTCGAGCAACACCTTCATCCTTAAGCGTGAGGTCGAGTCCCTCTAGTTCAGTCCTCAAACATCTCCCGGATCTATTCTCTCGTCTTTCCATCTTTCTCAGAAAATTCTTGCACAGAAACTCAATTAGCAATTACAATTCACTCAACAGCTTCAGTTTTCAGAATGCGGGCTCGCTTGCAGTAGTCTCTCTTTTGAATAAGAATTCGGGCGGCTTCCTTTTGTTTTTTGAAACACTTACCATAGAATAGGCACGTTGAATGCAGTCATGAATAAACATAATTGCACCACCTTACCTCATAAGATTGATTAACATCATTGACATGTGTGTGATCCTATCTCTAATGGCGGGATGAATCCTATTATGATCTAGATGGGATGTCGACTGACACATTTTAACGGTTTTTGATGACTCACCCCCCAAGATTTGACACTTCAAGGCAATATGTTGTAGAAAATACCCGAATCCCCGATTTCGTAGCGCAGGCAATCATGAAATGACATGCCGCGCTACGCAATGGCTGCTCAGGAATGGTGGAAAATGATTGCGCAACTAAACTGGCCAATCATATTGTGCTACGAAACTGTGCAATGTCAGAATGATGTAATCAAGACTAGATATGCTATGGGAGATGGAAACTAACGGATTTTTACAAGGACATACCTCAATATCTTTGGAAAAGACTAATTTTAAAGTAATACACCTAAAAACCTATTTGCTTGAACCAAAAATTTTATATGGACCTTTGTACATAGGTGAACTTGTAGTCTTAAGTGATAACAAGTTCCTTAAAATATATTTCCAAAACTAGAGGTACTTGTCTTACACTCATTTTAAATACTGGTGGGCATATTGTAATTATTATATGAAATTTCTAGTTTATGTTGAAAAGTCTACTTTCAAAAAATTACCATTTGTTTAGAAATGACTCCATGCCCAATAGAAGGAAGGCTACTAGTCTGCAGGTTCTCAGCACCTTCCCAACAAGGTACTGTCCCCAGTTGGAGCCAATGTTCTCACTCATTGCAGTATGATTTTTAGTTGATCAAAGTTTCCAAAGAGAAGTGACCTTTTAAGTCCTCTTCTAGGCCAAAGAAGCACTCAAATTCAAATCAGATCCTCTCCATTGCATAGTGCTTAGAATAAGCTTTCCAACGGTAGGTGGAAGTCCAAAAACAGACTCTTGGATAAGATGTTAGAGAAAGTTGAAGATAACCTTTCAAAGCCAGAAAACAAAGAAAAATGGCTAAGGGTTAGGCCCATTGTAAATCAAAATCAGGGCCTTTCTGAAACAACAGTAGTGGAAGGCAGCAAAACCTACGATACGTCAATGGCTAATATCAGAATTCAAAATTTGGTGGTTGAAGGCCCATGGAGCATAGCGTAATGATGGTTCACGATGGAGACCATCAATATCACATATCGATGATTGTAGGTTCAAAAGGGTGCACACAAGCAATTGGTCATGAAAATAGATGAGAATTGGGCTTTAGTGTTAAAGCACTGGGTGGGGCCGATTTCATTTTACAAAGGAAAGTAGTTGCAAAAATAGAGGTTGGCAGGCCCTTTCTCTCTCCCCCTGGGGGCCACGTGGGAGAGCACCATTGGTCAAGATGAATCCACAGGGCAGCTGACATGAGCACGACGTGGTAGTATGGAGGATGCATGGCACACAGAGTTAGCATTTTTAGGGGTCCTATGGGGGAATTTTCAGGAGACACATGTCACCACTTAGAAGGTGCCACATGGCACTAATGACATCATCAATCCCACAATCAGGGATCGCACAAAGAAAAGGTTACTCATCCTCACACCCTCTCCTACATTGTGATTGTGATATGTAGGAACTCCCCAGACGTGATATTTTATACAATGGAGTTAAAAGGTTGTTGGGTCTGTCCCTTTCAAAGGCCACATGCTCATTCAACACACCCCATCTTTGGATGGTGCATATTGACTCCACCCAAATCAATGGCTCCCAAGCCTTTTCGACCCCCCTCACCATGTTTCCCTTTATCAGCAAGGGGGGTCCCAAAATCAGTTTCCCCCATTGGGCTTCTCTGTTATGTGTCCCTCGCATGTCAGTTCACACCCCCCCCACTTACCCCTTACCAATCATGCCCCCCTCCAAAAACCACTCATCCTCACACTCTCTCTCGCTAAAGGCACTAGCGCCCTGGGACTAAGCACTCAGTAACAACCCCCCGGTCTTATGAAAATAAATGTAGGAAGAGGCTAAACCAAAGGGGTCCAAGGAGCATCGACAATCGTCATTCTATAGTGCCTTCGAGAGTAAAACTACTGCTGTCGTTAAGACCCAATAGTAAGGTACAAAGCTTTGAAGATAGATGGGTCAACAGTTGGGGCATGTAATAAGCAATATGGAGCATTCAAACCTAGCATGGGCTGATCTAGAAAGGTCCTCTGTGACACAAAACAAGGGTCAACACTGACAGAAGAAAATGAGGACTTGGTAGCTCGGGAAGAATTGATTATCCGTCATGATACCCCCATACAGAGAGAAAACGAAGTACCGCCTAGGGGTCCCCTGCTTTAGTACTATAGCATGAGACTAATAGTTCCCACTCCCAGCTTTGAAGGATGAATGGTTCAAGCAATAAAGGTAGAAATGACAGGAATCGACTAAGAAACACACGAGGCCATATCGTGAGAAAACTAAAACGTGAAGAAGTAGCGATCATAGGGATCAACAAGAAGATATTTTTGTTAACATTCTGACCTAATGGTTGACTTGTTTTATTACCTTGTAATGTGCTACCATTAAATGAGGTAATTAATATTTTGTAATGTTTTTGGGCCACAGAGCCATCCCCAGCCGAGACAACTAGTCAATCTGATAGTTGAGGCTCGGTAGAAGATATTTTGCTATAGTGAATGATTCAAATTCTCCCCTCTCCAGATAAATAGGGGGAAACAACACTTAACAAAGGTTCAGAAGTTCTAAAGAAAAAGTTACATGTAAATTTCAGACTGTATAACTTTATATTACAGATCTTTCATAATATCAAGGAAATGGTGGTGATTCCCCCATCGAGTATTACAATATGTTATTCCTCTGTTAAAACCAATTATTTTCTCGTTTCTTCTCTGAAGTCATGCAATCATAGTTGCTATAAATATTTCATACTACATTAAAAATTCACTTTTATTGATTTTATAATGCATGTTCCTATATGAATTTATGAAATTATATCTTTAAAACTATATTGCTACATGAATCATAGCACCCACTCTCTCTTTTGTCCATTATATCTGCCAGCAACTCAAATAATTGTAGAAATTCTTATTGCTTCAAGATCTATGTGTTAAATATATAATTATTGATGTTTTAGGCTCTATGTGATGAGTTTCCCTTTCCCCATATCCTCTTTCATTTCTCTATGAAATCTTATTAAGACGTAAGTCCTTGAACTACTCGGCCTCCACTATTTTATGCATATATTTGTGTGATTTGTACATGTGAAGAAGTACCAGAAATTCATCTTTTACTTCTTAGATGAATGAACCAACCCATTCCATTTTATATATATATTTATGAAGTATATGTGAAGTCTCCAATATCTTGAGAATCTTACAAGACACACTGAAGCTAGATGTGCCCAGGCACTGGTCTTGTTAGCAATCTGAGATTGTCTCTCAGAACGATAACAAGTAGCTCTTAAGAGCATGGATGAGGTGAGATATTTCATGGTTTTGGCTAGTTTTATTGGAGGTTCATCAGGAACTTATTGTAGATTTCTTATCCTATCACATCATTGCAGAGGAAAGTTAAGAACTTTGAATGGACAGAGGAGTGTGAGGCTAGCTTTGAGCATCTTAAGTAGTTGTTGACACATGCACCAGTGTTATATATTAGAGATCTGGAAAAAGAGTTTGTGGTATGCACAAATGCTTGCAAGAGAGGGCTTGATGGAGTCCTTATGCAGGATGGAAAAGTGTTATGTTGTGAGTCCATGAAACTAAATGAGCACGAGAAAAACTCCCTGACACATGATCTTAGCAGGGGGTTTGTACTTATGAGTGACCACATTGGGTTGAGGTATTTGTTTGACTAGTTGAATCTGAATGTCAGGGAGGCTAGATGATTGGCCACAACCAGTAAGTTTGATTTCCAAATCAAGTACATCAAATGTAAAGAGAATAGGGTAGTAGATGCTCTTAGTAGATGGGTACATATACATCACTTGGAAACTATGAGCTCCTATGGGATAGAATTATAGGATAGGATCCTGCAGGTAGGTCAACAAGATGTTAGGTATATGGAGATTGTGTATAGGTTGCAACAGAGTACTGATACAGGTATAGGTGCAGGTGCATAGGTATGGATTATTGTCTTACATCAGACGAATTGCTTAGGTTCCAAGACAGGATATATTTACTGAATAAAAGTGAGCGAAAGAAGGTGATATTGAGGGAGTTTCATGCGAAACCTTATTCAGGTCACCCAGGTTATCAGAAGACATTGACAGCAGTGAAGAGATTTTACTATTGGTCGAATTTGAATAGGGATGTAGAAAAGTTTGTGGCGATGTGTTTCGACTATCAATGAGTGGAAGCAAAGTGTAAACATCCATGTGGACTACTATAGCCGATTGTGATTCCATAATGGAATGGGGGGTCATTTCCATGGATTTCATCATAGGGTTGCCTAAGACAATGAAGCAACATGATTCCATCATGGTCATTGTGGACATGCTAACAAAGGTTGCACACTTCATTCCAGTGAAGTCTACGTTCTTAGCTAGCAATGTGGCATAGATATTCATCAGAGATGTCGTTAGACTACATGGTGTTCCAAAGAAGATTGTGTCAAAAAAGGATGCGAAGTTCACTTCCAAGTTTTGGAAGGAGTTATTTGCAGGTTTGGGCACATAGGTGGCTTTCAACATAGCTTATCATCTGTAGACAAATGGAAAAATAGAGAGGGTGAATAGGATATTGAAGGACATGTTGAGGATGTATGTAATGCATCAGGAGTGGAAGTGGGAATAATATCTCTCTTTGGTAGAGTTCACATACAAAAACAGTTATCAAGAGTCATTGAGGATGAATCCTTTTGAGGCATTGTATGTGCAGAGTTGTAACACCCCTATTAGTTGAAGTGATCACGTTAGTAAGGTATATATTGGACCATATATGTTGATGGATATGGAATAGGAAATGTAGGTGATCAATAAGAATCTAAAGGTATAATAGGATAGGGAGAAGAGTTATGCAGATAGGAACAGGTTGTTCAAGGAGATCCAGGTCGAGGAACAGATGTACTTGCACATCAAACCAAAGAATAGCTCCTTGCAGATTGGATCATGTGCTAAGATGGCACCATAATTTTGTGGACCCTTCAGTATCATTGAGAGGACTGGGCCAGTAGCTTATTAACTTGCACTGCCTCCAACAATGAAAGTCCATGATGTTTTCTTAAGAAGTATGTTAAGGATGTCGATCATGTGATTAACTGGTTTGTATTGCAGGTGGAACTAGATGGAGAATTCCAGTCAGAGCCTCAGTCTATATTGTAGAAAAAGGTGCTCATGCTCCATAACCAAGCAATCGAACAAGTTAAAGTGCAATGGAAGAAATTTGGGCATGATGAAGCTACATGGGATATGGCATATCAGATTTGGTCTATGTATCCTTCCTTGTTTGTTGGTTGAGGCAAAGTAGCTTCGATATGGTTGTTTGGTATATGCTTTGATATAGTGGTTTTCTATATGATTTGATATGGTGTTTTGTTATATGCTTTGATGTTGTGTTTTAGTATATTCTTTGATGTGTTGTTTTAGTATATGCTTTGATGTGGTGTTTTGGTATATGCTTTTATATGGTGTTTTGGTATATGCTTTGATGTGGTGTTTTGGTATATCCTTTGATCTGGTGTTTTGGTATATGCTTAGATATGGTGTTTGGCATATGTTTTTGTATATGTTTTTGGTATATATTTTTGACAATATTTCTATATGTACATATGTATATGGATGTAAATATTGTCATGAGCTATGTTATAAAGCTCCACTATGCGATATGGGTGTCATGTCATTATGATTATGTTTTCATGTTACTATGTTATCATGTGGTTATCTTAACATGATGTTATGATGTCTTGTGGGTTGGAACTCAATAGGATGATCATTATAAATACCGTAATGAACTATGTTATAAAGCTGCAGTATACAGTATGTTGTCATGTTGTTTTTCTTTTGAGCAGGTCTTTCATTGTAAATACTGCATCGAGCTATGTTATAAAGCTCCATGAGCAATATTTCTTCTTTCAGTAGGTTGCTCAAGTATATGTGTGATTGAACATCGAGGATGATGTCCCCTAAGGGGGAGGGTTCTGTAACAACCCTGGTGAAAATTCCATGTAATAAAAGTTAAAAACAATAACCACAGTTGATGGGACACTTATTCAAAGCTGCATGTTGGGAAAGGCATCCGATTAGGTGTTGATTTGGTTGTTTATGGTTAAGGAAATTGGAAAATGCAATGGCTAAGGATTTGGAAAGAAAAAATGGAATTTTTGGCACAATTATTTATGAAAATAATGGAAATTAGGATAAAAAGTAGGTGAAAGGTCGTAGGTTGCATGTGAGGAGGAAATTGAAGGAAATAATGGAAAATGAAGAAAATAGAGGCCTCATTCATAAAAAGGCTTCTGAGGATCAGTTGGTAACCTTTTGCCAGTTAAGTTTTGGAGCTCTTTCATTATTCTCTCTCTCCCTCTCTCTCTCTCTCTCTTGGACACTTATATTTTCTTGGAGCACATTGGCATTAGAGAAAGAAAGGAAAAGAATGGAAAGAGGAAGAAAAGATCAGGTAGGGAAAGGAAGGATCAAGTAGCTATAACAGGCTTCATTGTATGTATTGACTTGCATGTGTATTTTCCTTACTATATTTGGCATGAATGGGATTACATGTCGTTCTTTTCTATCATGGCATGGGTTTTTCCAGGTGTGATAGTGTTCTTCAAGCTAGCCTTACCATTTCCTGATAGCTTTGATGAGATGGGTTCTCACACTTAGTTAATGTGGGATGACCATATTGGATTCAAAGCTAAGTGGGGTGGATCTCCAAAATGAAAAAAGCATGGCCTAGTGCTCCCTAAACTGGAATATGGATCATGGTAAAGCCACTGGCTTAGTAACCCATAAATGAGACTCTGGGTTGCGTTAAGTCCATATTGTGTGCCTCAATGGGCCTAGGAATCCTTGCCAGTGAATAAAAGGATATACTATGAAGAAAAGAAGTGGATCTTCTCTCTGTTGGGCATATTAGTCTTGGGATGGGATGTATGGTAAAACCTGGAGACTATGTCTCGGTGTAGGACCTAGTGATCCCTGGATCAAACCGTTGATTGCGGTAAAGCCTGAGAGACTAGGAGGCACTCAAAGTCCTCACGATGTAGGTAGAGAACTCTGGTGGCAGCTATGCTTGTTGGTGTATTTGGTGTGTTCTATGAGTTCCACATTCATGCCTGGAATATTTCACAAGGGTGATTTCCTGAAGAGAGACTTGGCTCATCCAATCTATGGTCAGGTGAAACATGGTAGTCACATCTCTAGTTGGTTTATTGCATCCATTAATGAGAAATCCATTCCCTTGATTTTCATATTTAAATGTACCAATGTATATGTGGATTTTATGGCTGATATGTTTATGATATCTTTGTTCCTATTATGTTACTTATATGCATGTTTTGTTACAACAGCTATATGTGGCTCTCAGCATGTTTTTACTTCTATATGAATGGATAATGTGTCTATGACCTAATAGATGATAATGCAGCAAATGACATGAGGGAAAAATCGTTCATAGTGATTCTTAGATAAGTATGACATCCCTACACTTAATTTTGTTGTTTACAAGCGTATGTTACATGTTGATGATATGTTTGATGAAATACCTGTCATGGCTAGTAGGGGTATGGTTAAGTTCTTATTCAAATTATTTCTTTTGGATCATTATTTCCGTGTAATTTTACTAAATTTAAGCTATCACTCCATTCTGGGCAGTGACCTGGCCTTTGGTCCTGAAAAAGTGGCTTAAATCCCGAGGTTGCTTGCATAGAACTAGAATTTTTAGTCTCTGGTCGATGGCAGGAAAGCCTGTGAGAGCGACTTTGGGTTTTTGGTCACTCGATTATAGCATGAGAGCGACTAAGGCCTAAGATGTCTAGAACATCAATGGGGCCCAGGGAGATGTTGTCTAAGTGGCTGACATGTCTCTTGAGGATTCTGAAGCTGATGTTGGATGAATGTGTGTGATGTTTCCATTGGTTCCACTTCCTTAAGGTCATATAGGAGGTCGAATCAAACCATAGTAGCCTCTCATCTCATGTTTACCCTAGTTGGCTAGTTACTTGGGTAGAGGTGGGAGGAAGGTGTTATAGGGGATTATCTGTAATAATTCGATTTGTGATTTCACACTATTCTAGAGCGAAGAGAGTTTTATTATAGAGATTATGGAGGGTTTCTGAATCTGTTATAATTTCTTTCCAATATTGCAAGTAGTTTCAATATGGGTCTGAGCTACTCCGAGACTGCGCATTTGTAATGTAAGTTTGAAATGGTTTTATTTAATTCTCGTTCTTGTGTACTATTATCAGAATGAAGGATTATTGGCTGTTGGCTTGAGTGGGCCAAACCTGGGTTCAACGTTAGTTAGCCAAACAAATCCCTACACTACTGACCCTTTCAGCATCAGCCCGAGGAGTGCAGACTGAAGTCTCACCCGAAGCAGTATAGGGGGATGCTGGAACCAAGTTTCCACACCCTTGAGATGGTTCCGATGTCAGTTTATTCCAACTATACCTACCTATGTGCAGGTTTCTTAACCCTCTATCCATCCTTCAGCACCTTCGCGAAATGTTATAATCGACTTCCCGAAGTCCTAACCAGGGGCTGAAGTCCATTCACATTGTTAAGGCAGTGAACTGCGATATCTCCTAAACTATGATAAGTATCTTACTTGATTTATTAAAAGATCTTAGTTAGCTTCACGTAAATATATGTTCTTACTTGCATTCATGTAACCAATACATTTACATATATTCGCACATCATATAAGCATTAGAAGTGAAATTCATACCTAATATAACAGATGCATAAACAAGAAATAAAGACGCATAAATTGTAGAATACTTCTCTTTATTGATAATTTTGGACTATTACATACTCAACCCACCTTGCGCACTCAGCTGTAGGGTTCTGCGCACTCAGCTACAGATGTCTAAGCCTCTACGCACTCAATTGTAGAGCCTCTACCTACGCTACAACCCAACACTTATACTTCTACTTCAGAGCTACCTCTCATACATCATTATTGATTAGTCCATCATTCCATGCCTCTAACTACTTAGAGCTTAGATCTATTTATACAATCCATGGTCTGTAGACCATGGGTACATTTCTTACAACTGACATTACATTATCAAAATAAGGGCATACAACCCTATGACTCTTTAACATCTACGCATTCCGTCCCCACAAAATGCGAAGTCTTTACATTTGTATTACAAAATTGGACCAAAATATGGGCTCTTAGCCCCAAAACTGCCCTTGGGGAATCTCGCACCCAACAGTCCCCCAACACAAACATCGTGACTCACCCTCGATTCACTCTGCAAGTGCAGAAATCTTAGCATGAAGACCCCCCAACTCTGTTTGAATTGCTGCAACTTCAACAACTCACTGATTGGCCACCTGTCGAACTTCTTCCACGCGCTATTCAGTGACTGCTGCTACTGAATTGCTGCCCTCAATCCTCTGTGACCAAAAGGAATTGGCTATCTTCAGATAGCTCCCATGTCACAAGTACGATTGACAATAGGAGCCACGTGTATTGAAACATTTTTCCCTGCTCCTGTGCCTTGTGACAATTTGCAAGGAACTCGTCACATAGATAGTTCACCCAATTGAACTGGACTCCTTTTGTGCATTGGGCCACTAATGCAACCACTGGCGTAAGCACCTCATCTGTGAAACACTTCCACATCACCTTTTCTGCAAATATTTGTGTCACAACCTTGACTGCAGGGTTGTTAATGCTGGAGATGGCATACCCTCGCTTCTTCTTCTCTAGCTTGAACTTCTTCTTCATTGCTTCTGCAGGGCCAACTCACCACCTTTTCCCTCTAAAATGTTAGATGTATCCTCTCCTGAGTAAGGTAGCTACGTAATCCGATGAATCAAATGGTTTGTGATGGGGATGGGCTCCTCCAGCCACAAGCACCCATCATGGACCAAGCAGAACAATTGCTTGATGATGAAGACGGTCACTGGGGTGTGGTGGTAATGCGGCGCCCAGAGCAAGTTTAGTAACCCAGCCTTCTCTACACCTCTGAGCCATGTTTTCGGCTCCAATTGAATTGTTCAAGTGATCACGTCAATCCTCTGGCACATTTGCTTCTCAGTCGCTAAATGCAGGAACTTCTCGTGGTCTGCAAGGTTCCAATCTTCAAATTTTAACACGAGAACCTGTCCCAAGTGCGGTCCCTCAAAAATAATATCGTCGGGGAGTAGTAGAGTTTGTAGAGAGCTCTTTCTCTCATCTATGTCCTTCGACACCATGGCTTTACCCTTGCACGGAGGAACATAGTCAGGTAACTGGGTAATAGGGTCCACACCCTGGGTTTCAACTTCCATCTCTACATCCTCCTCATCCACAACGATTTCTTCAAATTCCTCCTCTTGTTTGAACTCTAGGTTAATGGCCTTTCCCTTTTCCCGCAAGGTGAGTTTAGTCCTCTGTGGGTTTCGTGGTGAGACGCACACAGGGATCATGGCCTACTTATCCTTCTTAGGCCGCGATGTTCTGGGTGATTTAGGGACCTCAACTATTATTCCGGCGCTCTCTGGGGCTTCCACTACTACAATTTCCTACGCAGCTTCCTTGGTTGTCACTACAGCTGTGTCCATGGCTTCTTTGGTTGCTGACATTGCGCTATTCCACAATTCTTTCAGTGTCTCTGGTAGTTTCTCAATCAAAGAATTCGCTTTCAAAGTATCGAATAAGTCTTGGTTGGTGTATACCTGAGCACGCAACAAATTAGTTCTCAAAATGCCAAGAATTTTTCATTGGAAAACCATTTGTCATTTATAGGGCCTTTTGAATTTGAATTCGACCATTCCCCCCACATTCAACCCATTAATGTTAGATTGGCGGTAGATTTTCAAGAATATAACCCATAAAGTTTGCCTTAAATGCCTGCCGCCCACTCCATTTGGCCTGAAACCAACCATCAAATCATGAATAATGACTTTAAAGGTCACTTTCTGGTAGGCATGTGCACCAGCATAGCTGTCTTCGCGCTGTCGCAGACCCTGTGGCACTTCGCTGCTTCATGCATTCCTGACATCGCGTAGCTCCCGCGCAGTGTAGTTTATAGTCTTGTGCCTCATTTAAGCTTCCTAGAGTGCTAAGATTGCACCACTTTAATATAGTCACATCACTAGATCATCGGTGTATGGCTTCAAGTGATTGAAATTCACCTTTCCTGGGAAGGGTTCTCCATTTAACTTAACCAGTTGTATCGCGCCTCCATCGGTAATCTCCTTAATAATATGCAGCCCTAACCAGTGCATCATGAACTTTTTAGGGAATTTATCAAACTTATTATCATACAACAGAGCCAAATTGTTCATCTTGAATGTGTGCAGCTTGATGTGTCAGTCATGCCATGCCTTTTCACGCTGCTTTTGGACTTGTTGGTGAAATACTGCCAAAACTTTTTCTTCTTCGAGCTCATTTGGCTACGCGAGCCTCTCTTCCAAGGCTCTATGATCCGTTGTACTTGTGAGCGCTGCTATGCACAGACTAGGCATGATGTATTGCATATGCATTACAGCTTCCACTCCATATACAAGCCTAAAAGGTGTTTGTCCTGTCAGTTTCTTGCATGTCGTCCGATAAACCCATAACACTGCAGGTATGCGTAGGTCCCAATCACTTCGCTGAGTATTGCATACCTTGGTCGCTGCATTTTCAAGCACTTTGTTGAATGCCTCCACTATCTCATTAGCCTGTGGGTGATAAGGTGTGCTCTTTGATGATACACCTGAAATTCCTTCGTTAGTGTGTTGGTCATCCCATTCAGGAAGTGCGTACCATGCTCGCTCATCAAGATCTTTGGACAACCAAATCACATATGTACATGTTCAAATAAAAACTTCACAATAGTTGCACCTGTGCAAGCCTTCACCAGTTGTGCTTCTGCCCAATGAGTCAAATACTCTGTCAAAGTGATAATATACCTCGTGCCTATCTTTCCTTGAGGTTTAATGGGTCCTACAAAATATATTTCCCACTTTTTGAAAGGTTTCAATGTCATTTGTGGATTAAAAGGCATTTCATCCTTCTGCGATGGCCTTCCTGCCCACTGACATACATCACACACCTTGCAATATGCTTTTGAAACCTGATGAAGGGTTGGACACCACAACCCTATGAGTAGAATCTTCCACGCGGTTTCTCTCCCTGCATAATGTCCTCCTGTGGCACCCCCATGAGCGTCTATGAGGATGCTGTTTCATTCAAACTCAGGTACATACCTTCAAACTATTTCATAATTCCCCATATTGTATAGATTCCCAACAATGACAGAGAAATCTATTGCGCACACCACTAATTCCTTCTTTTGCTGGACAAAGTATCCTTCTGGTGCAGTTCCAGTTGTTGGAAAGTGTATTAAATCCTTGAAATGTCCATCCATGATGCACATAGAAAAGAGCTACATGTAAGGTAATCCTTCCTCTCCAAACTAGTAGGTTCTTACCCTGTCTCGATGTGCAAAAGGTGATCTGGTTTTGCGTTCATTTGTCCAAGCTTCACAACAACTTCAAAATCATACTCCTGGAACAATAGGAGACATATGCAAATTCACCCCCCCAACATAGGCTTATTGACCAGGTACTTTAGCGCAGGGTGTTCTATATACATCTTAAAGTGGCCTTCTAGCAAGTAGTGTCGATACTTCTGGAGCGCATATACCATAGCTAGCCACTCACGCTCATTGGTGGAATAGTTCTTCTCTGCTTTGGATAATTCGTGACTTGCGAACGCGATAGGGTGGTCCAAGCCTTCTCTACCATCCTGTGTTAGTACTTCCCCTAGTGCTATACACAACATGTCAACATGTACATGAAACTCTTTCTTCTAGTTCGGGAAGATGAGAATTGGCGTAGTAACCATCTTTCCATTCAATATATCCAAGCTATTTTTACAGTCATTGTTCCAGCAAAACGTGACATCCTTCTTCAACAATGTTTCCATCGTTGCAGTGATCTAGGCATAACCCTTGATAAACTTTCGGTAATATCTCGTGTGTCCAAGAGTAGCGCACAGATGTTTCACACTCCTTGGTGCTTCTAAGTTCAGAATTACTGCGATCTTCACAGGGTCTACCATCAACCCTAGTCTACAAACTACATGCCCCAATAGGTTTCCAAAAGGAACAAGAAAAAGACACTTCTTGAGGTTGAGCATGATTTGGTATCTTTGACAGGTATCCAACATCAAGCACAAGCTCGCTACATGGCGCTTAACCAACCCAAATATAGTCCAATCATCAAAATAGATCTCCAGGAACTTATGAATATATTCCTTGAACACCGCAACAGCCACACATGAAAAGATAGTAGGTGTATTCTTCAATCCAAACGATATGACAATATATTTAAAGCAACACCACTTAGTCGCAAAGGTTGTCTTTCTCCTATCCTTCGGCATGATTTTGATCTGGTGGTACCCCGAGAACCCATCCATGAAAGAATATGCTTCTTGACCACCTACATTGTCCAACACTTCATCCGTGAATGGAGTTGGGAAGGGATCATGCACACAAGAGTCATTCAATTTTCTGAGATCCACGCATATCCTTATCTCATCCTTATTCTTCTTCTCTTGCACCACCATCAGACTTACCCAATCGAATTCTTCCACAGGCTCAATGATGCCTGCTGCGAGCATTTTGTTTAGTTCTACGTGGACCTTTTCCTTGTATTTCAGATTTAAGCGGTAAGGCTTCTGCTTAACTGGCTTCGCGTCGAGCTTTAACGTGATCCTCATTACTCCTAGATCTCTGATTATTCCTTTCAAATATGTAAACTTGGTCACGAATAAGTCCTGATATTCGCAGAGTAATTTAGAAACCTTATCCACCATCGTGTCATCCTAGTAGTCTTTCATCGTCGCGAATTTGGGTTCTGTCTCCGTACCAATGTTCACCTATTTAGTTTTCACCGGCGCGGTTATATCAGGGTTCTCAATTTGTGGTCCTTGAACCTCATGGTGGCCTTCTGTTTTTGGAATGTTAATATTCCATGGATCCTAATCCTCCTCTTCAATAGTTACATTATAACATTCTAGTGTACGACTCAGTTGAGTAGCCCATTCAGGCTAAATCACGTCTAAAGGCTCCTGTGGTATCCTAAAGATGGTTGCTTTCACCTCTTGTAGCACTTCATTAATACTATCAAACCCATCCTCAAAACTGAAGGTCATCATGAACCCTTCGCATAGGATATGCCATTCACCTGTCCCATGGTGGAGCTTTGTTTCTATATACCAGTTCATTGGGATATCATCTAGGTATGATAGAACAGGTGCACCCACTCAGCTTATGGCTTTCCTCCATAAGCCTGCGTCCACTTGGCCAGATTCATGCGCGGATCATCATACCCATCATACTTATCTGTCAGTTGCATTTTAGGCTTCCCAAATCATGTTTGCATCATTCTCCTACATTCGCGCCAATCATCAAAACTTCCTTTGTGCATACCCACCACCTTGCAGGCATAGTGCGCAATACCCAAACCAAGGCTTGGAAGCATTGTGTTTCTAGCACCTCCCTTTCAAGTGTATCCAAGTAGGCATCTACCTCATTTAGACCATCATAAGTAGGCAGATTTCTTACATCGGACAACACGTAGTGCAACGACTGGGTCATCATATTCCAATTCAACGTAGTTACTTCGTGTAACTGATTCCACCAGCGTTCTACTTCTTCGTCAAAATTCGAAGTGCAGGAACTCTCACACTCCTATGTAATCCACCCATCTACGGTGGGATTGTTGGCTTGTAGGGGCCTAACCCAGGTTCGGAGGTGATTTAGCTAAACAAATCTTGGTACTACTAGCCCTTTCGGCAACAATCCATAGAGCGCAGACTGAGGTCTCACCCAAAGTAGTATGGGAGGGTGCCAGAACTAGGTTTCCACACCCTAGAGATGTCTGATGATTTTCGGTGGTTTGTGGTTTGACCTTGCGCGCTCATCGCTACACACACCTATCAGTACCTTGCGGCCTGCGATGCTTCCTTCGCACTACCCTGCTAGGGGCTTGATCCATGTCATTACCCAATCCCTTACTATTAAATGATCACTTAGCTTATCTATTTGTGTTTAGTTATACTTAACAGTGTTCATCACTCATATAAGTGCGCGCAATAAATAAAACAATACAATTTCAAAAGATATCAACCATATAATAACTCAAAACAAATACACAAGATTTGGAATCAAAATTCTCTTTATTATCTCTTTCCTTGGTCACAGACCTGACTCTACCCTACGCACTCAGCTGCAGGGGTCCACGCACTCAGTTGCATACTCTATTAGGCCTCTGTGCACTCAGCTGCAGAGCCTCTTCCTACTACTATGACCCAAAGCACTTAGACCTTTACTCTATGCTCGTTATCTCCTAGACTCCATTCGGTTTTTCTACTTTCTTTTTCTTGACTACTTTACAACTTAGAGCCTCACTTTATTTATACAATCCCATGGTCCGCAGACCATGGTTAGGCTGACACTACATTCAAAACTTAGGGTGGACAACCATATGACTCTAACATTCAATTTTCACTTTGCACCTACAAATCACAGAGTCTTTACAACAATAGTACTCAAAACTTGGGCTTTGAGACCAAAAACATGTTATGGGGGATTCCATGCCCAACAGGCCCCCAACACAAACATCGTGACTCATCCTCAAGTCACTCTGTTGGCACGATGATCTTGGTGCAGAGTCCCTCTAGCTAGTCCTGAACGGTCCGAATGTCGGCAACACACTAACCTGCTGCCTGCTAAACTTGCTGCATTATTGCTTCTGAACCCTCTGTTTTGGGCATGCTTCGTTGCATTTGTGCATGCATTCCTTGAATCTACATGAGCTTTCCTTCAATATTTGTCGTGATTGTGAAAGCTTCATCAATCCATGGCTGGACACATGCTCTTAGAACTGCTTCCTCGTGGCATGTTGCGTCCACCTACTCCTTTAAAGCCTTGGCTTGTTCCATCCTTGCAAGCTACTGAGTAATAACTACTATCTACACAGTCCCTTTAATGTTTTCATATTGTTGTTGGAGTTCATGTGCCTCAATCTCTAGCCACTGGATGTTGGGGTCCTCTTGCAACGTAGTGAGGACCTCAAGCGCCTGCTTCAACATGTTGGTACAGTGGTGGACTACACCTCCAATCTCTTCCATCCCTGCTGCAATAGCGTTGCAACGCTGTAGTGTGATCCCCTAGATTTGGTGATATGTGGTCCTAGCCATGACAATAGACTAATTAATTCTTGGGGATAGTCTTCTAATTCATTAATATGATCATCCGCACCTTGCCTTGCCATCCTTGTTTTATCAACAAGACATGCTCCCTTGATCTCGTTTTCTAGCCTCTTGACCTCTACATCCATCAAAATTCTTATCTTCCTTAGTTGTACCCAGTCCTTTTTAAGTTCATGAAGTCTAAGGTTCCCTTTCCAAAGGGCTTCCTGAAGTCTTATGTGTTCTACATCACGTAGCTGTGTGATTTCTTTGTCCTGGGCTTTGCGCACTATCGCACCTGCGGGCACTATTACGTGTGGATTCATCTTCGCATGCTCCTCAGAGATTACGCTCCCTATTTCAATTCGCAACCTTGGAATTGTTTTCGCAGTCAGGGTTTCGCACATGGTCCTATAGGCCCATCGAATCGCTAGTACACGTAGGTCCCAGTCAGTGTGTCTCACCTGGTGAACCCTATTTAGCACTTTTTCAAATGCTTCTCCATGGATAATCTTTGGCACACTTCGCCCTTCCTACCATTGTGTTTTGTTTTGATTCTCTATTCTGGGAGTGGTGTGCATTTGTGTGGGATGCATGTCATATGTCTATACCCATCAGGAAAGGTGGGTGTGCAAGTTGTTTTGTCCCTTGTAACTAGCTTTCATCCATAGCTGGGGTTTTCCAAATCGTAGGTGCATCATCCTTCTACATTCGTGCCAATCCTTGAAGCTCTTCCGGTGCATACCCCACCATCTTGCAAGCATAGCACGCAGTGCCCATTTTAGAGCATCAAAATGCTACCGTTCCCACACTTCACTCTCAAATTTGTTTAGAAATTCATCCAATGCTGTCAACCTATCATACCTAGGCAGATCTGTTATCTCCATTGTCACACAATGTAGTGATCTTATCATCATGTTGAAATTTAGCATTGTTACTTCGTGTAGCCGATTCTACCATCGTTCTATTCCTTCATCCAAATTTGAAGTGCAGGAGCTTTCACACTCCCATGAAATCCTACCATCTGCTGTTGGATTCACCCAATCCTGTTATCATGTGGTTATCTTGTAGATAAAATCAAGATCATCATCACTATCATCATTGTGCACCAGTTCAGTGTATCGCGCTCCTTCGGCCGAATCTAGCAGTACTACTACGCGTAGTGACTTTTTCTCAAAAAAATATTTGTGCTTCTTCAGATTTATGAATCTCTTCATATCAGTGGCCTAGTCTATGCCCAGTAGCGTGGGATAGGGATTGTTATTGTTGACAATCTCTATTACTTCAAAATCCACCAGCGCGCTCGCACCTTCAATATCCACCATTACTCTTTGCAATCTTCACATGAGCAAGATCTTCTACTAGTGTGCCATTTTTAATTGGATAGGAGACCATTGTAGTGTGGGTCTACCCATGCATTCCCATGTTTGTTTTGGTAGTACATTCGCATCTAATCTTAGATCTAGAATTACCTGATCCATTTCATACTCTCCAATTTGCATAGTCAATCTCATTTCCCTTCCTATGTGTAACGCATGCTTTCCAGGTTTCCAGACCACATGCGGTTCTCTTGATCTCGCGCACCTAGTGATAAGTTCATGTAGTCTTTTTACAGCCTTGCTATCACATAGCAGTTTCATGCATATCTCCAGAAAGGTAGTGAGCATTGAAGGATCCATCCTTGGTTCTAGCTGATCCTTACTACCTTAAGTGGAGGCCTCCGTGAAGCTCTTCTTAGCTTCCATGAATGTCTCCTTTGCGTGCTCCAAATCAAATTCAGGTTCCCTTGTAGGAGCCTTATGGACCCACGCACTTTCTTCTAACTGCTTACCTTTATCATCGCTAGTGGTGATACTGCTTATAAGCACTATGTTTACATTCAGGTCTTCTTCGCATGAATCAGACCTCATCATTTGCAAATTCTAAGTCGAGGGAGGCTAGAGTAACCCTTTTTCGCGCAGCCTCACTATCAATGTAGGGTAGTCTTCTGCCTCATGATCATACTGAGTACAATACAAACATGATTTTCTCGTCTGATTTGTACAATCATGGGCATAGTGTCCTGACCCTCCACAATTCTAGCAAATTTGTTGTCCACAACCCCTTCCTGGTCCCATTCCACCTCGACCTCATTTGTACCCCTGAAATCTAGGGTGTTCCATTCCTGCATTTGGGTCGAGGGCTCATGTTTTAGTCTGTACCCTATAGGAAGGAGCCTAATCCATCATTACTTTGTAGCTTCTCCAGGTTTGTTCATCATGGCCTACCGACCTGCAGAAATTACAAAAAAATTGTTGGGACGTCTGTGTATACTTCTGCAGTATATGTCAATTATTCGTAGTGTGTTTTCTTCTTATCTGACAAATCGTGCACCATAGTGCAGGCACCACACTTGGTCCTACTTGTGCCTCAATTCTTAATGGAAAAGTCCCTCCTGCCTCCAAGTAATTCGTGAGAACTGGACAATGGTCCTTGTCATGCCCCTGGCCTTTGCATTCTATGCACCATACCTCCTCGTGCACCTCTGGCCAAGGTGTCCTGTCCTATTTCAAATTCTGCATTTCCAAACACTAATTTTGCAGTTGCACATGGATTTGTTGGACTCCCATACCAGGATCTTGTATAGGGGTCTCATGCAATCTCATTGCCATCTCCAAAGCTTCGGCCTGGGTGGAAAGCTTTTGTTTTGACAGTGCCATCCTTAAATGTGGTGTTAGTGACACTACAAACCATGCGCGGTGCTGCCCATCTATCAAAGTCATGTTGGCTTCGCGAATCATACTCTTTAGTCTCTGGTCCAGATCCTAAGGGTTCTTTCCAAGGAGCATCGTGATCTCCTTAAACCCGATAATTGATTGTGTCTCCCACTTTGACTTACTAAATTCCCTATTCAGCGCGGCCTAGTTTTATGTGATTCCTACGTTTGGATGGTCATTATAATGCTTAATGTACCATGTTAATGTGCAATCCTACAACACTTTTACCAGCATAACATTATTTATATTGTCATCCACAAATCCTTGTTTTTCCCATACCGCCATTACTACGAACCAGAATTGGTTCGGATCTTCATTCCCTACTCTTATGAATACCGGTAGTTTGATCTCACTCGCCATACTGAACTATGGTGGTGGCAGAGGTGGGATGGGTGGAGATGGAGGTGAAGATGGTGAGATGGGTGGTGGTGTAGGTGGAGGTGGTAGGCAAAAAATTTGCTACCTTTCAGACTAACCACACTTCTCAGAGAAACTTTTGCGAGCTCTTCCTCGCTTTCCCATTGTAAGGATTCTGGACACCACATATCTCCACATTGGTATGATATTGTCCACTTTGGGCCTAAGCCCTCATGGATTTGCTTTTGGAATTACCCTCAAAAGGCCTCATACCAATGGAGATATTTGTCCATCCTTATATTCCCATGATCCTCCCCACTTCTAGTCAATGTGGGACTTTAGTCGTATATCCAACAATCCTCCCCTCGAACAAAGGACCATCGAGCCTCCCCTCAAACGATTATCCATCCATCCCCTCTCTACCAACCAGGATTCTCCGCTCCAATGCGTTGGAAGCACACGCCTTACATGGAACACCACCTGCCTCGAGAGCTTGCTCTATCCCAGGTCAACTCCTCTTCACCGTGTTGGGACCAGGACACGTCCATGAAGAATCTGGAGCACATCGCATGTCTAACCGAGCTTATCCACGGATCCCATCGTGATATTATCGGGGCCCACCACCTTCGTTCGCATTCCAAGGATTCATCCACTTGGCTAACTTCGGGGCATGGCTCCGATACCACTTGTAAGGATTCTGGACACCACATATCTCCACAATGGTATGATATTGTCCAATTTGGGCCTAAGCCCTCATGGATTTGCTTTTGGACTTACCCCAAAAGGCCTCATACCAATGGAGGATATTTGTCCATCCTTATATATCCATGATCCTCCCCACTTCTAGTCAATGTGGGACTTTGGTCGTATACCCAACACCCGCCGAGGCAAAATCAAGGGGCTATTCTCAATCTCTGCGCTACCTTCATTTCTATAGATCCTCCCACTTCGCATAGCCCTAAACATCAATTTATTTGCATAACCCACTTTTCACATAATAACATCTTAATCCAAGTGTTCAAATATTTAATGTACTTACTTTGCAATCGTTTGAGGAAGTGTCATTTTTCCTTGTTGTAGCTGACTGTCGTATCTACTGCAAACTCATTGATAAATCCTCCTATAATTCGATCAAGCTAATGGTCCACAACTCGCGCGATCTTATCTTCTGATGCTTCTAGTATGTGCACTAATTCCAGAGTCCACACAATTGGTTTGTCGAGCCTACACCTTCTCTGATTGTCTGCTAGCTTCACGATCCACTCATACAGCTCAAAAGGAAAGGATGCAAAGAAAATTTCATGGACTTCCGTATATAAATAGCACTCCAAGCATTGTTCCTTAGATACTCGCGGATTCTTGTTATCCTGCACCGTGAACTCATGGATCTTCTTATCCAACCGCCCTTCAATTTCTTTCTTTGTTGGATTCTAGTGACATGACATTAGACATCCCTTATGCAGATCCCAGTCCTGACAATAGAACCATTTATTGGCTTGTAGGGGCTTGACCCAAGTTCAGAGGTGATTTATCCAAAAAAATCTCGGTACTACTAGCCCTTTCGGTAATAGTCCATGGAGCATGAATTGAGGTTTCACCCGAAGTAGTATGTGAGGGTGCTAGAACCAGGTTTCTGCACCCTAGAGATGTCTGATGATTTTCAGTGGTCTGCAGCTTGACCCTACGTGCTCATTGCTACACGCACCTATCAGTACCTTCCAGCCTGTGATGCTGCCTTCGCACAGCCCTAGTCGGGGCTCAATCCATGTTATTACCCAATCCCTTACTATTAACCCAATTTTAGTTTATCACTTAGCTTCTCTGTCTATGTTTAGTTATACTTAATAGTGTTCATCACTCATATAAGTGCATGATATAAATAAAACAATATAATTGCAAAATATATCAACCATATAATAACTCAAATAGATACATAAAATTTGGAATCAAACTTCTCTTTATTATCTATTTCCCTGGTTCAGACCCGACTCTACCTTGCACACTCAGCTGCAGGGGTCCGTGCACTTAGTCGCAGACTCTATTAGGCCTCTGTGCACTCAGCTACAGAGCCTCTTCCTACTACTATTACCCAAAGCACTTAGACCATTACTCTATGCTCGCTATCTCCTAGACTCCATTCGGTTTTTCTACTTTCTTTTTCCTTACTACTTTACAACTTGGAGCCTCACTCTATTTATATAATCCCATGGTTTGCAGACCATGGGTAGGCCGACACTATATTCAAAACTTAGGGTGGACAACCCTATGACTCTAAAATACAATTTGCGCTCCGCGCTTGCAATTCGCGAAGTCTTTACAACAATAATACTTAAAACTTGGGCTTTGAGCTCCAAAACATGCGATGGGGGGATTCCATGCCCAACAGGGATTCACCCAGTATTGGTCTTGCATTGTCATCATGTAGATGAAATCTAGATCATCATCACTCTCATAGTCGCAGATCCGTTCTGTATAGCACGATCCTTTAGTAGGATCCAAGGGTATTATTACGTGTAGTGACTTCTTCTCAAAGATCATCTTTTCCTTCTTCATATTAATTACCCCATTCATATCAGTGGCCCAGTCAATTCCCAGGAGTGTAGGGTAGGGATTGCTATCATAAACAATCTCTATTACTTCAAAATCTGCCAGCGCGCTCGCTCCCTCAATATCCATGATCAATCCATGTAGTCACCCCATGGGTATGATTTTCTATTGATTCGCCATCCTCAGTTGAATTGGAGACCATTGCACCATAGGTCACCCCATTTTCTCCCATGTATATTTCAGTAAAACATTCTCATTTGATCCCAAATCTAGAGTGACTTGATCCATCGCGTATTCTCTGATCTGTGCGGTGGATCTCATTTCACGCCCTGTCCTTGTTTTATGATTTCCCATCTTTTGGACTACATGAAGTTCACTTGGCGCGGTCCCAACACATCTATTGATGAGTTCCTGTAACCCTTTCACAGCCTTATTCTCGCGAAGTAACTTCATATAGGTTTCTAGGAATTTTGTGAGCATAGAGGGGTCCATCTCAAGCACAAGATTATCTTTGCTTCCTGAAGTGGAGGCCCCAGCAAAGCTCTTCTTAGCTTACATGAAGGTTTCCTAAGCACGCTTCAAATCAAACTCAACCTCTTTCATCTAGGCTTTTGGAACCCAGGTACTGTCTTCTAGTTGTTTCCCTTTGACATCTCCCATCATGATTCCACTTCAGGGCACTATATTTACGTTCAAATCTTCATTGTGTTGCTCAAATCTCATCATCTGTAGGTTGTGCATTGGGGGAGGTGGTAGCACTCCCTTGTCCTGTATCCTGACTATCAGCATAGGACAATCTTATGTTTCATGATCAAACAACATGCAATACTTACACGACGGGCATGTTGGATTAGTGCAATCGCAGGCATAGTGTCCCGGCTCTCCGCAATTGTAGCAAATCAAATTTCTGTGATCTCTACCAAGTCCTCCTCTGCCTCGGCCTCTTCTACGCCCCTGAAATCCTATCCACATCATCCCTGCATTCTGGTGAAGGGGCCACGTTTCGGCCTAAACTCTGTAGGTGGGCATTCTATCCATCACAATTCATAACTTCTGCAAGTACCCTCGTCATGTCCCACTAACCTACAAAAGTTACAAAACAAATGTTGTGGATCTTGCATATACTTCTGTAATAAGTGGCAGTTGTCCGTGGTATGTTTTCCAGTTACTTAACAGATGGTGCACCATAAAGCAGGTGCTACGTTAGGTCTTGCTTGAGCTTCCGACCTTAAAGGAATCATTCCTCCTCCTGTAAGGTAATTTGTAAATACTGGACAGTGGTCTTTGTCATGACCCTGACTCTTGCATTTCACGCACCATAATTCTTCACGTACCTCTGGCCGAAGCGTCCTATCCTGCTTCAAGATTTGCATCTCAAGGCACAAATTCTTTAGTTGTGAATGGATCTACTAAACTCCCAGATTAGGATCTTGTGTCAAGGTCTCATGTAGTCTCATGGCAATCTCTAAGGCCTCTACTTGAGTTGTTATCTTTTGCTACGATAGCGCACTCCTTAAGTGTGGTAGTAGCGAAGCCACAAACCACTCGCGATGTTGTCCATCTATCAAATTCATGTTGGCTTCATGGATTGTACATTTTAGCCTTTGATCTAGTTCCCAAGGTGTCTCACTTGGTAGCTTCATGATCTCTTTGAATCCAACAATCAACTACGCTTTAGATTTAGGCCTACTAAATTCCCTATTCAGTGCTACTTGTATGTCCACTGCTCTAGCATTCGGGTTATCGTTGAAGTACTTAATATACCAGGTTAGCGCGCGATCTTGCAGAGCACTAACCAGTGTTGCCTTCTTTATGTGGTCATCTGTAACACCTTGAGCTTCTCATACAACCCTCACAATGAACCAGAATTGGCCCAGGTCCTCATTTCCCAAGCCTTTGAACAAAGGCAAATTCATTGTGTTTTCCATATTGAATCGCGGTGGTGGTGGAGGTGGTACATGTGAAGTTGGAGGTGATGGAGGTGAAGCCGATGGTGGTGTGGGTGGAGGTGGAATTCGCAGAAATCCTTATCTTATCAACTGAATAGCACTTCGCAGACAGACCTTCACGATCCCTTCTTCGTCCCCTCATGAAGGTGAAATCAAGGGGCTATGCTTTGGACCCTTATTTCCTTCGTTTCTGTAAATTCTTTCGCTCCACGCTAGCCCTGGGGTCCACACAATAGGACCATAAAGTTTCCACCTTCCTCTACTAGATTCGCAATCCACTCATATAGCTCAGTAGGGAAAGAGGTGAAAAATATTTCGTGGATCTCTATGTACAGGTAGTTGTCTAACCACTGTTATTTTGACAGTCGCAGGTTTCTATTTTCCTGTGTCGTGAACTTGTGAATCTGTCTATCCAACCAGTCTTCGATTTCTTTCTTAGTTGGATTCCAATGATACGAAATCACACATCTCTTATGCAGATTCCAGTCCTGGCAACATAACCATTTGTTGGCTTGAGGGGGCCTGACCCAAGTTTAGCATTAGTTAGCCAAATAAATCCCTACACTACTATCCCTTTTGGCATCAGCCTGCACAACGCGGAATGAAGTCTCACTCGAAGCAGTATGGGGGGATGCTGGAACCAAGTTTCCACACCCTTGAGATGGTTGTGATGTCGGTTTATTCCAACTATACCTTCCTGCACGCAGGCTGCTTAACCTGTTGTTCGTCGTTCAACACCTTCGCAAAATTTTACAATCGGCTTCCACGTAGCCCTAACCAAGGGCTAAAGTCCTTTCATGCAGCTAAGACAGTGAACTACAATATCTCCTAAACTACGCTAAGTATCTTGCTTGATTTATTAATAGATCTTAGTTAGCTTCTCTTAAACAAATGTTCTTAATTGCATTCACTTAACCAATACATTTACATATATTCACACATCATATAAGCATTATAAGTGAAATTCATACCCAATATAATAGATGCATAAACAGGGAATAAAGACGCAAAAATTGTAGAATACTTCTCTTTATTGATAATTCTGGACTATTACAAACTCAACCCGCCTTGCGCACTCAGCGACAGAGCCTCTACTTATGCTATGACCTAAAACTTAGATTTCTACTTCAGAGCTATCTCTCATACATCATTATTGATTAGTCCATCATTCCATGCCTCTAACTACTTAGAGATTACTATTTATACAATCCATTGTTCGTGAACCATGGGTACATTTCTTACAACCAACATTACATTATCAAAATAAGGGTGGAAAACCCTATGACTGTTTAACATCTATGCACTCCGCACCCATAAAATGCAGAGTCTTTACATTTGTATTACAAAATTGGACCAAAATATGGCGCGTCGAAAGGGTGGATGTGTGCAGAGGTTGGAATGACGAGCTAGCCGTCGGTGAAACGGTGGAACGCATGAGTTGAGGGTGTCATGTGGTGTGAATGGCGGGTGCGTCCAAACGAGTCAGGCAACCCATGGGTCAAACGACGATCTGGTGCATTTGTGCGACGGGTAAAGTAGAAGCATGGGTAGATGAGTTGCTGGTGTGCGCCAGTGAGCGACATGACCCGACAAGGTTGCACGAGTAGCTGAAAGATGGAGTGTCGATCCTGAATGATAGATTGGTCGAGGCTCCACAATGGTGCGGGCCAAGTGTAAATTGCAAGTTTATGAGAGGAAATCTTGGGGTTTCTCTCCATTGTATATTTACATGTAAAAACTGAAGATTATCATTATTATTGGGTAGACTCTTATTTACAGGGAGTTTACCCTCCCCAGTTATATCCATTGTTCACTTATGTTTAATGATGATAATGTATGTATGAAAGATGTTATGAATGTTTCCACTATGTTAATGAAAGCTTGTACTTGGTAAATTTTAAAAATAAACTAAGTATAGAAAGTAGGTGTACTCCACATCTGCAAGTATTGTTAAAAAGAAAGTGGGTGGTGGTGACGCACCCCACATCATGTGGTTGGAAGAGTACCACCAGGGTAGAGGCATGATAGATGATATCAGAGCTCTGGATTTTGCTAGCTTTGGTGATTTAGAGTTGAAGAGAAGTTGATCCCACTATCACTTGGGGATAGTTGGTCTCAACGCTTCTGTTATGAAACAAAGAATACTAAAGACTTGGCAAGTGGTTCAGGTTTGTAGGTGACTTTGGTGGATGCTCTATACAAGATCACAAAGAAGGAAAATGGTAGGAATCGTGGAAGATCCTTAGGTTGTAACAGGTGAATCTAGCAAGGATGCAGGTGAGGCTTTCTTTGACAGGGTATTGGATTGTACCTGGTGTCTACAATTTACTTTGATAACTAAAACTTTACCAAGTAGGCGCAACTCCCTGTAAATAAGAGTCTGCTCAATAATAATGATAATATTTAGTTTTTACATGTAAATATACAATGGAGAGAAACCCCTAGATTTCCTCTCATAAACCTGCAATTTACACTTGGCCTACACCACCGTGCAGCCTCGACCAATCTGTCGTTCAAGATTAGCACTCCATTGTCCAGCTGCCCGTATAGCCCTGCTGGGTCACGTCGCCCACCGGTGCACACCCACAACTCATCTGCCCATCACTCCGACCACCCTGCGCTTCTCCTTTACCTGTCGCACAAATGCACCGACTCGTCGTTTGGTCCACGGGTCACCTGACTCATTTAGGTGCGCCCGCTATTCACATCGCACAATGCCCTCAACTCATGCATTCCACCATTTCACCGGTGCCCAACTAATTGTTCCAACCTCCACACGCACCCACCATTTCAGCATGACAACTCACCCAGACGACCCACCATTCAGCTCGTCACACCCGCCAACTGTGTCACCCACCCAATCACCTTGACTCACCACTCGTTTACTCTTGCCTGGGCACCTCATTCAGCTCAACTTGCCTGCTGACTGAGTCACCTCCAATCACGCCCGTTTACCCAAACATTGACTTGCCCATCACACATTCAACCGAACGCCAACTTGCCCACTCTCGTTCATCCCACGGCGCATTTTCCCAAGCTCACCCACACACTCGGTGAACCGACACGACAACCGTCGTTCAGTCCGCGCCTTCGTGTGTGCCTGCCCAACTCATGGACACCAACCTGACTCGACCTTCATTCAAAATCACCCAAACCGTCGACCAGATCCTGAACAATTGACCCGCTTGCAGTTCCGTTCAGCTTATGGCCCTCTGAACTGTCTCCCAGTTCTGCAACTAGGGTAATTTGGCTGTTAGCTCCACTTGCACCTTTGCGTATGTTTCAAAGTGCCAAGGGAGCTCGCACTTATTACTTGCTAAGACCCTTGAAATCTTACTTTATGGTTTCTGAATTGAATGCCTTAACTCCATTTCCGCCCACGTTATATATATGGTAACTTGGCCAATATGGGGGCATCGGCCTATAGCCAAGCTGACTTTCCAATGTCGGCCATGGTGAGGGCGCCCACACCTGGGACTGCCCCACCATATAAGTTTGCCATCGCACTTCTCAACACTTAGTCATTTTTCGAATGACTTTCGTGTTTACTCCCATTCAGCTCAACTCGTCGTATCGTGCGGGTGTGCCCAACTCACTGGTCGGCCCAGCTCATCGCCTGCTTGCCCATCGTGCACCCTTTGCCAAATGCTCTACAACTTGGGAGCTTTACATCCTCCCCCACCTCAAGTCATTGTAATCCTTGACAATTATCCATCCTAGAAACCATCTTTCGCTAAGACAATCATCCACACAACTAGTATATGGGTAATCCAGATGTCCACCCTTCGACCCATTTCACGCCATAGATGTGCCACTGCTCTGCAAAGAATCATATGCTGGTACCCCTCATGTCAGTGATTAGTTGTGTAGCTAATCCAAACATGCATCGCCTCCATAAGAACTCATTCCCCTACATCAGCATGACTGTCCACTGCATGCTACCTGTCAGTCTATGTCATCTCACCCGTAGATGCCTGCTCAAACTGTTAGAGACTCACTACCATGAGTAGCTAACAATGAGCCTCATCTCCATGATAGTCTAATAAGATGAGGAGGGAGTAGAGCCTGAAGGCTCTCCCTCATTGATCAACTCAATCCACCCATTCAAATCCTCCACTTCTAATCTCTGTAAGTATGCCTCCCAATCCTCCATCTGCACATTCAGCCCCACATACTCTTCATCATCGTCATCCTCCACTGCTTCTAGCCTCCTAGATAGATCCAAGATGCTATCTGACAATGTCCTGATAACCTATGACTACTCCATAAGCTTTGCCTCTGCAAAATAAAATCGATTATAGACCTCTCCATCTCATTTCCCATTCTCCATATTCATTGTTGTCAGTTTACATTTAGGCCTAGTTACTCCCACGTTTTGAACACTGATAGGTACATCCTCTCGTTTGTCATAAATGTACAGTTTCTTCAAATGGGGAATAACCATTGCTTCGAATTGCTTCATAAAATCCATGCCCAATATAGCCTCATAGTCATCTATCCGCACTATAGTGAAGTTGACTCCCCGAGTCCATTCACCAAGTGTCACATCCACCTTTTCAGTTACACCGATCACAAAATATGGAGGAGAATTCACTGCCTTCATTTGTGCCTACACCAGTACAAACTTCAGTCCAATCCTTCTCGCAGTATCCTCGCTCATAAAGTCGTGAGTTTCCCCACTATCCACCATAGTGAGTACAACAGCACTCCCAACCTTCATTCTGGCATACTCCAAGTTATTCCTTTCTGGGTCTCTCCGTGAGACCGCTTTTGTAGTCACTGCAACTTTCAAAATCTGCGTAACCCCTACAGAAGTTTCTTCTTTCTTCTTCTTATTGGCTTGTGCCAAGGCAACCACTTTTGGTCTTGAAGGGAAATTCTTCACTATATGTGGTCTGTCATAGATCCAACAGTTCAACAGTTTCTTCATCTTCAACTTGTCATGCAATCTCGAAGTCTCCTCTTTCATAGTTTTCTCTTTCGATTTGTCATTCCTTTTATTATTCTCATTAGAACCCTCATCATAGTGTTCTACCAAATAATCCACAGCAGCAAATGCCTCCTTAAGTGTATTTATCTTTTACCTCTTCACTTCATTATGCACCCAAGGTTTCAGCCCTATGATAAAGTTGAACACCTTGTCCCTTTCCACCATGTCTGGAAGTTCCAAAACTCCACTTGAGAACTCTCATTGATATGCCTGCAGACTTCCCATTTGCTTCATGTATTTTATCTTCATCCTTGCATCCCATGTTTCATCTTGTGGACTGAAATGGGTTTCCAAAGCCTTCTTCATGCCATCCCACAAAGTTATGTCTTCAGCATTTAAATTGGAAACCTAATCCATCCTTCTTCGCCACCACATCTTAGCATCTCTTGTCTAGAATTGAGCAGCTACCTTCACTTTAGATTCTTCATTGTTCATCCCTAAGCACTCCAAGTATTGCTCCATATCACATAGAAAGTTACCAAGAGTTTTCGAACTCGTTGTCCCATCCTAAGAATCTACCTATTTTACTTTCACATGAGCTACACCTCCACCTGAGTTGTGCCCAACAACCCTCTTCAAAACCGCGATCTCATTCCGAGCATTGTCAAGAGCTTGCTGCAATTTCAAGATTTTAGCAAAACCTTGATCCTTTGCTTCACTAATATTCTTGACTTCTTCTTTCGTTTGTGCATATTGCCATTTAGTATACTCGTATTGAACCTTGAGGTCTTCCATCTCCTCTTTCACCTTCTCATAGCCCTCATGAACTTGCACATTCTCAGTCTTCATCAAAGCCATATCGGAAGCAAATTCC